>MU224545.1:1106772-1117142 GCA_018584345.1 Thuja plicata
CTGTTGTAACAGTCTAAACATATTCAGAAAACCAGACAATTGAATCAGTCATTATCATATTCTGCATATTGTAATCAGATTTGAATGTTTCATTGTGGTCATTGTTTTGATATAAGAGTTTTGTCATAGTTCATTGTATTTCCTTGGTGCCAAGTCATTGGAAATCTGAGAATTGCAATTGATTGAAAAGGTCTTCATTAGCAATGATTGCATTTTATATACATATTGGCATTGTTTATATTGAGCATTGTGGATTTGTTACTCCACAACTACAAACTTGAGCACACTACATTTCAAACAAAATAATTCAATTGCATGCCAAGTGTTTGACGAAATATCACAGTCCAGCATTTGAGATTTAGTGGCCTTTATAGTAAGGGTCATTACATCTCTCCAATTTCAACAGGTTGCAAGTTCTTCAATTCAAAGGAATTAGTAATTTTAAATTTTGTAATTGTCATGATTTTGAAATTTTCATTTGAATCGTCCTAAACATATATGATATATGACATTATTGAAACTTTGAACTATCAATTGACATTTATCTTTATCAATACCATTGATCAATGATGAATATCATACTATCAATTGGCATTTATTTTGTTTATACTGATGCTCTTTGAGCTAATTTTATTCCCTTTATCAATATCAAAAAATAATCAAATAGAGCCTTTACCTTACATGCTGATACATTTTGTGTTACTTATGTGTTACACTAACATATAGTTGAAGAAAAAAACAGCTCAAGTTCATATGTTAGTTATCCCTTACACACTCAACAATGACAAAAAGTCACAACAGCTTAAGAACACAATCTAAATATACCTCCAATTTTCACATAATCTAAATCCTTGATGTCTGAATTGTTAAAATAAAATTTATATAAGAACATTGTACACAGACACTAGGTCATAGAATATTAGATCATGGTGTTTATGACTCTGTAACATATGAACAAATTACATATAAACCCTACATAAAGCTGTAATTCAGGAATTTGAAAGTTATAAAAGTTGAAAACTTGTCAAAGGTATTTAATTTACTCTTCAGGATCAAACTGTTATTCTTCCAAACTGACACATCTTTCTTCATTTTATGTATTCTGCGTCTGAGATTCAACATGAAAATGCAAATATTTAAGGACAACCAAGAAAAAGGCAAGATCTTAAAGCAAACTTTGAGATATAAAATTTCAGGTACTCGTGAATTTTGTGATTGCAATCCCTTGAAAGGAAAGTTTCTTGGACACTGAGAGCTACCAGAATATGTCCAAACCTCTTATGATTTATGTTTTCAATCTTTTGTGTTGATTTTTCGTGATGCAATGGTAGGAGAGATGATACTTGTCACTAGTGTACATTTTGTACTTCATGTTCCCATTTACAGATATTGAACATTCTAAACACCACCATTATTCTTTTTTACCTGTAAGAACCCCGGCTAATACTAGTTTGTTTTCGTCAAGTTTGGATGTTTGACATTTTGTCAAACACTTGGCACACAACCCACTGTTATCTGAAATCTGATTATAGTTTATGTTTTTTTGGGTTTATGACTATTGCCAATTCAGATAAAAATGCATAGAAAATGAATATTATGCCATCCACAATCAACAACCTTCATATTTCATGGAAACATTGTTGCCCTCACAATATTTTAAGAGAGAACATAAACATAATGAAATAACAATGACTGCAGCTATAACATATATGCAGATTAGAAATCAATAATGAGAATATCTGACCTTATCTGCTGAATCAAACTCAAAATAGTGCTGTTATATATTTCAGTCCTTCAAATCTCATGAAGTATGCCAAAAAGATGTTGATAAACATGCCCTAGCTGGGTGAACCCATCCCTCCAAACAAGAAAGATGTATTGCAATCAAATGACATATTAATCAGCTCCAAAAATACCTCCTAATGACAGTGCTAGGATTTGCTAAAGTGAGATATGCAAGGCTGTCCCAAAAAGGGATGAAAACGTTGTTCCAAATGTAGAAGAAGGATTGTTCCAAAGGTCTGCTCTAAAAATCAGAATGCCAACCAAACCCTAGCAGCCAGCATATGCATAAAAACCCTCCTTTGATCAAGTCGCTCCCTTCCTCTATGAATGGTGCCAAGGTTAGGGTTTGAAACCCTAAGTCTTCAAGTCACAATGCCACCAATGAATGCCTCCAAACTGATCTGAAAATCTGTGGTGCAATGTAGCTCCAAACCTGTTCTGAAATGCAATGTAGCTCCAATGGAATTCCATGATGAATCCCTCCCTAAGTGATCTTGCGTTTCTGTCCAAGTCACGCAATATCTCCAAGGGTTTTCATCCTAGAAGATGATCCAAGAGAAAGCTCCCCAAAACAAGTGAAAACAAATAAACTCTCCATATCACATATCCATGGAGAAGGATGAGGCTCGTTTATAAAGACTTCCCAAACCATTGGTGAGCCTCCACTCTCAATGTGGGATTAAAACTCATTTTTATTTTATTTTCTCTCCAAACGCAACTTTATGTTATAATTTAAAGTTGACACTATAATAAAGTTACTTTATTAATTTAAACACCCACATTTCTCCAAAAATGACCTTTTCATTAATACAATGATAATTTGACACACAAGGTCCCTGTTTTATGTGCCCAAGATTTAAAACTCCTCATCCCGGTTCCAATGACCTATAACACTAAGGTTCTCATTAGACAATTTTCATTAAAAAGCAACCTTTGTACATTTAATTAAATTATAGCCGATAGTACACCCGACTTGCGAAAATGACCGAAAAGCATCGGAATTGAAATTTGACGGCACAAAAGTGATCAAACCAGAAGCCAAAAATAACATCTGAAACCGTCATTTAACTCCTTTAAACCATCCGAGCTCATTGGAAATATCTGAACACCCCTTGAATCACGATGACACAAACACAGAATGTCAACAACAACTGCACTGCTAGAGGACCCGAAGACGGGGACATTACATTTCCCCTTGCCCTAGAAGTTTCATTGCATTTTAGGAAATAAAGAAATTCTTATTTTCATAATAAGAAATTTTCCTAGTTAGAATTTGCCATGCAGCTATCAATTTTAACATCTTACAAATGATCCACAAAAACAGTGTTATTTAACAATAGAATTGGAAGTTTCTAATGAATGCACCAATTGCCTATAATCCTATAATTGTTAGTTGCACGGTCGCACCTATTTATCATTTGGTAGGTTTTAGTATAAGAATTCATCAATGTCATCCAAATGCCAAATCGTGTTGTTTATTGTTATTCGAATTCACTTTTTAACATTTCTAAAGTAACAAATATTAACTTCAAAATTGTAATAATAACATAAATTTCCTGCAAGGCATGGATATTGTGTTCATATAGATGGTTAAAGTCTCTATTCTTGACTAAAGAAGACAGGAAAGAAAATTAAAATGAATTTAGTTTTGCTGCAAATATTTTTGTAAAGCAGTGTATTTATACAATTTACCTGTAACTTGGCAAGCTCGTCTACAAACTCTTTAGGAAATAGGTCAGATCTTGTCGATGATAACTGTCCTAGTTTGATGTACAATGGACCAAGTTGCAATATGCATTCCCTTAGCCAGGAAGCCGTTTTTTGCCTCCTTATTTTCTGATTACAATTGAATGCAAAAAAAAGATTATCAGGAACTGTGGAGATAGAGACATCAAAAGCAACAGTGAATATGTTCAAAACTTAGTAATCAATCAATAAACTGACCATCAATTCATCACATCCAATGATAGTTTTGTGACATAAAAAAACCTTGACTTCGGCTATTCTAGAATTTAGTTCTTTTATTGCTAGCTATGCATTTACAGAGAAAACAGAAGAAAGTCTACCCTCAGCTTCTAGTTGACCTAATTGTAGAGTTTTCTGTGACACTCTTCTGTTAAATATCAAATTTGCATTACTTGTCACAATTCACACAAGTCAGGTGACTTTGATATTCAGCATATCAAAAGACTCATAGTCAGCATTGAATTATTGGATGACTAAGAAAAGGATATTTTTCATGTGGGCAAGTTAAAACATTAAATAGCATGAAACAAAAAGTTTATTGAATACATTCGTTGATTAGTAAAACCCATTAGGCAAACATGAACATAATACAAAGACTGAAAATGCATTAACACACAAAGATATTATTCTACAAGATGGGACCACAAATTATTAAAATATATTTTCTCTGATTCTGATATGTCATGAACCAGATTGCCCATACAAAATCGCCATGGTGAATACTACATATCATCACAAGGTCATAAAAGATTGACTATAGAATACAAAAATTTCTAAATGCAGCATCAACTTCTAAAGCCTCCTACAGGCATTATTGCAAATTGCTTTGAATGTGGAGTTAATAGGTTGCTCATATATGAGACATTATGTAATGTCCCCATTTTTATGCCTTCATGTTCTATGAGGATTGGCTCAATTTCAAGGATTTTGAGGCATCTAGTAAAAGTTTTGAGTTCAATTGGTGCTCTAGTTGGTGACAACGCTCTTCGTAACATTTTGAGCTTTCTTGGGTTTGTTGTCCTCAGTTCTTGGATAACACTCCTATTCATAGTGAGTGCTTGTTTTGGCACCAAGCTTACTGGGTTTTTCTGATTTTTCTCTCCTTAGTGCTTGAAGAACACTACTAATTATAATTTTATAGTCACTGCTTGTTTTAGCACCAATCATCATCCTTCAACATCAATTATGTTCCAGCATGATCGATTTCCATTTCCGATGTTTTGCCATGTTTTCTCTAACGTGGTTGGTAATATTTTAATATTTGCACTAAAGCAATAAATCAACATTTTATTACACTTTAGTGTTTAAAAATTTAAAAAGTGTTTTATTGTTCCCCGAGTTGGATGCCTTGAAGATGTGGGAGACTTATGCTGCTTTAAAACATTATGGGGGCTTTTTCAAATATATATAGATATATATATATATGTGAACATAAAAAGCCCTAATTCCCTCTAAATATATATAAGTTAAAGTTTTGGCTTTCGTTTCTCTCATTCACAGTTGCACACATACCACGATGCTACAGGAGTGAATAGAGAAGTTCTTCCAAGAGTTGTTGGGGATGGAAACCCTTGTCAATATTCACCAATTTTGACGGTGAAAGATCCATCGTAGCTAGTTTGGTGTTTTCACACGGGAAACACACTGATTTTCACGGAGTTTGGTAATCCATGGTTTTCAAAATGATGAATATTTTCAGGGAAATAGAATTTCAAGTTTTGGAATTTGTGTTGTTGATGATTTGCAAAAGTTTATTTGTGCTTTTGCAGAGGTCTCTATGTTGTTTTTTCTAGCTGGGTGTACTTCTTTGGCTTCCCATGCTGGTCGTATGCTACAAAATGGATGTGTGAGCAAGGGTTTTGATCGGAATTTTGTGGGTATCTTTTCAAACTACTCCTATAAGTTAAGCAATCAAGTTGCAAGAGATTTTACAGGGATTTCGCTGGAGTTGATTTTTCCTATTAACTCACCCTCATTAGCAGGTCACACAAGCAAGTTTTTGATGCGTGTGGAGTTGGAATCAGCTTATGGTTGGCTTATATGGCTGCAAACTCACCCCTAGGTGGTGCCTTGACTTGAAGGATTGGTAACAGATGGTAAACAACAGTTTGGGAATTTTTAAAAGAGAGGAATTTTCTTAGGTTGATCATTCCTATGCTTCACAATGCTCTGTTGCTACAGCCGGTATTTCTGAGCTAAGTGGTCATGGAGATGATCATTCCTTGCTGGTTAAGGCTGGAGCAAAGACTGAACAACTCTAGTGAGACATTCCTTGCATTAGAAGAGTACCTTGAGCCTATCACTACCATTGGAAGCTTGCAAAAGGTGATGGAAATATTTGTTTGACACTTGTTGATGACAGTCAACACCCAAGACGTAATGTCCCCTTTTTAGCCGCTCTCATTTATGATTGGTTAGCCTATCATTGGCCCTCGTAGGCTAAGGCAGATGGTTAGAGGGTCCCTTTTGGCAAAGATCAGTGTGTTATTTCTCTCAGAGCTCAGTTTATGTTCAGGTTTGGCCTTCGTTGGACTCTGATTGGCTAAGTTACTATTTCTATAAGTCAGGGTTTCTATTTATAGAAGGGCATCTGGGTAGGGCTCAGCTGCAGTGTTGATCTCATATGCAGATAGATGGGTGAAACATTAAAGGATTAGTGATTAATTATCATTAAAGGGCACTTTAATGATAATTTTATATCATAAAGTTAAATTATAAAGTAAAGTGTACTTTATAATCAATGGGGCCATGACCCTCGATTAAAAACAGCTTAAAGTACATTTATATTTATTGAGTTGAGTGCCCAACTATAAGGAGATAATATAAAGTTTTTATTAAAAACCTATAAGTGGATTTAAATGCTATTAAGGAGATTGAGGTTATAAAAGGACTCAAAAAGCAAATGCTTTTTCATTCTGAATGTTATTTGACTTGTGCTTTTTGATATGAGAGCTGAGTATAGAAATACACAAGGGTTTCAATCCATTTTCAGTAGTGAAGAACGAAACTCTTCATTGTTTATGTAATTTTGAGGTTATGAGAGACCAACTGAATTATTGCCATAGTGTGGGCTTCATTCAGGAGTCCATTTAGAGCTTACAGGTGAAGAATCAACATAGGGTTTGAAGCAGTTTGAAGGTATATCTATTGCAGACATAAGTAATTATCAATGGCAGCCATTATCAATCAGATTTCAAGTCTTTTATCGCTGCTACAGTAACACGTCAACAGTAAACGCTACAGTGTTTGAGCAGACATGTGAAAGATACTCAAGGGGTTTATTGCTACACTTTACCAGTTCGTATGTTGCTACTAATTCATTGAAATCTGGGCTTATTTGAGAAGAAATTGCAAGTATATTGAAGGGCTTTCAAGCAGATTTAAAGGATTTCTATAGCAGGTCTGAAGATACTCATTCATAGCCATAGCTGTTGCTATATTGGTGATTTCTGGGCAGAATATATTGCTTTTGGAAGGCCTTTTCATCTCCTTGGTGCTAGAAATGTTTTCCTTGCAGCAAGCGTTGGCATTTGGTTTGCTTCTACAACATGGATGGGCATCTAATCTAATGAGGGTGTGCTGTTGTAAGTTATATCAGACTTTCCAGTACTTGTAATGTCCCCATTTTTTTGGTCTTTGAGATTAGCTTATATTAGTGACCTCTGTAAGCTAATCAGGTTGTCAGAGGCGGGGGTCGTTTGGCAAAGCCGATGGTTGGTTTCCATTCTGGAGATTTCAGATATCAGGATTGCTCTTTGTTGGGGTCAGTTGGGCAGACTTACTATTTATAGTAAGTGTTATTTTTGGTAGTAGTTTGGATTGCTATGTTTAGCAGAGCGCCTATGCATTGGTTGTTGTTGATGCGGAATTCTTCTGCAGAATCTCCAATTTAAGGGATTTGCTATTTTAAGCAAGTCTAAATTGGTCTGGTTACTATTCTTGGCAGGGTGTTGTTCAGTGGCCAGAGCAGAGCAATTGATTTGTTATAATGGTATTTAACGGTATATTTTATTAATAAAGCTTGTCTTAATTAATATTGACTTTGGAGTTATTTAATAAGTCAATTCATTAAATGTTATTATATGCTTTTGACTTGGGAGCTTTTAAGTGAAATATTTTAATGTGGAGTTATAAGGGTTGATTACTTGATTTATTCAAACCAAGGATTAATGGCTTTCATGTTTAAGTTATGAATTGAGTAAGTGAGAAGCCAAGTAGTGGCTTCTTGAAGAAGATCCAGTGTTGTTAAAAGGGATCGAATTCTTGGTGATAGATTATCTTTGATCATTTTATAATTCTAGTGCTCTGCGAATTCTGGAAAAGAGCAAGGGTTTGTTCATTTGTGACAGCAAGGAATTGGAAATTTCTTGATGTTTTGTGCTCTTTGAATTGGTTAATTACCAATGAATTGTAGCGGTTTAGTCTGAGCATAATCACGCCATTGGAGGAGTTACGGCAACTGGTGTTTGGTTGAAGTGGACAGTTCTGAGACCTTCTACGCAGCATTTCAGTGTTGTGATCACGGCTTAAGGGATGCTCGAATGTGATGCCACCATGTTTGGTGAGTCATTCCTACTCTCCTTGTTGCGGCCAGTATGTTAATGACGGGGCCAATTAATGAAGACTTGCGGCCAGCAATCTAGAAAGTATAAGAGGTAGCGTATTAATATAATCTCAATTTGCAAATGATAGTGATCATCTCTATGGATTGTTTATACGGTTTTGCTATGATATTGTGATCCATAATTGTTTTTAAAGAAATTGAGGATTACCTGGTGTAATCGCTATTCTGGCATTTATATATTGAAAATTTTTAAAAGAAAACATATATTTGATTTCAAAAGAAAAGTATAAAAATTATATCTTAGTGTGAAGTGAATTTTGCATTGGAATTCCAAAGAAGAGCCAGGCAGGCTCTTTATAGTGGTTTAGAGTGGTATCAGAGCAATTTTCTTGCCAGCCTGCAGGGAAGAGGGTTTTAAAAAAATTTAATGCAGAGGGATAGATACATTCCAGGCTTCCATTACACTCGCAGAGGAAGAAATTCTCCTCCGCATGGTGACCAGGAACAGGGAAATATGGAAGAAAGGATTCCAGAAAATACAGGCCATGATGAGGACAAAGAAGCTAAGGCAGTGTTTAGGAATATTGCGCTTAGCCAGCAAGAATTGGCAGTTGGTTAGCAACAGGTGGCAACTGTATTACAAAATTTGTCTAATACTCTCCAACGCATTTCATTGTCATGAAATCAAGGAAGGGACAAAGATACACGGAGTGTCTCAGCTGGTTCTCACAGGGCCAAAGTTGATTTGACAAGAACCCTGGACAGGCCTCTACGTCCTACCTTCTTGAGACCTGAGATCGATGTTGTTAGTTTTGATGATGAAGTTTCATTTACTGATGACATATTGGCTTTACATACAGAATGGGATGCTTTACCTTCAGATGTAAAGCAGCCTCTTAATTTTGACCAGTTCATGACTCAGAAGAGAGAATGTTCTAAAGGTAGAACTGATGGGAGACAGAGACAGGTGAATCATGAATTGAAACAGGCAACCAACAAACTGACCTTGACACACTTTGATGGGAGTGGGAAAATGACAGCCAGAGCTTGGATTCACAAGCTCGACACTTATTTGACTTTACGTCCTATGTCTGAGGAGGACACCATCAGGTTTGTTGTTTTGCATTTAGATGGTATAGCCCATGACTAGTGGTACCACGGGTTGGTCTCCTTACATCATGATCAGATCGTATCTTACCAGGAGTTTGTAGATGGTTTAGTAGAACGTTTTGATCAGAAGCATCCAGAAACTTATTTCTAGGACCTTGCTCGGCTCAGGCAGACCGGTAGTTTGGAATCTTTTATTGCTGAATTCTTGAGACTCTCTGTCATGGTTCCTAATATGACAGAGAAACGGATGGTTATGTTATTTACAGAGGGATTACAGGAGCCCTTAAGGAGGTGGCTTAGAGCATTTGATCTTCAGGTCCTACAAGGGGCCATCAAGAAAGCTAGGAACATGGAGCTTGCAGCTTCTAAAGGGCAAGTGCAGCCTAAATCTACTACTTTATCCACAAATGAGGTACCTCCACCAATGGTTGATGAAAAAAAGAAATATGCTGGGAAATATGATGAGGCGACTCGTGAGGATTTGAGGAGACAACTGTGTTTTTGGTGCAAGGAGCCTTTTAACAGAGAGCACAATTGTCCCTTAAGGCCTAAGAGTAAGGCAAACTGTTCTATGTGGGCTTACTATGATGAGGTTGAGGCTGAGACTTCTCATCATCTTGTTGATTCAAACATTGATGAGGGCCAGAGGGTCTCTACAGAGTTTGGTCATGATGCCAAACTATCTCCCATAGTGTTGTCCACTGTTGTGCCACTTCCCACTGCTTTCAGACTGAGGGGATTATGTAATGTCCCCTTCTAGAAATAATGAACTATATCCACTAAATTGTAGTATATTTAACGAATGAACATTCAAAATGAATAACATTTTATAGAATAGCTATGGATGATTGTGAATTTCTTGGATTTCTGATATAAAATTTGATTTGTATGCATAAGATGATATTGATCTATATCTGATTGTCGTGCCCAAATAATGTTCTCAAAATTATGCCATAATTTGGATATATTCTCGCCTATATTTAAGAGATATTATAGACTTCACTCTTACTGGTTTATTCCCTTGTAGCTATTTGTCCAATAATGAAGCTCTTCCTTTGCCGATGATGAATTTCTTCCTTGTCTGATATCTTCTTTAGAACACCCCAATATATAAGTCTGCTTCTATGATTTGCCAGCCAACAGTGGTGATAGTACTCTTCCCTTG
>MU224545.1:1117861-1154995 GCA_018584345.1 Thuja plicata
ATCATTAATGATTATTAAATATTTTTTCAATTATTAATAATATTATTATTTAATCATTTACAATTTATAATTGTTACTTTAATAATATAATATATTATATCATATTTATATATAATTGTATTTATTCGCAATGTCCTTATAATTATATTATAATTTATGTATTGTTAATTACTTATAATAATTTAGTATATTATTATTATTATTATATTATATTTTTAGGTTTATATATATTGAATCTACTTATATATTCATTAAAACATTATTATAACTATTTTATCTCATTTAACTATTTATCTTTATTGTCATAAACGGGGTTTTAAAGGGGGGACATGACAGATTAGTGGAAGGACAACCTTGTGTTGTTGTATTGGATACTGGAGCTACACACAATTTCATTCATGAGAGAGTTGCTAGTCAGTGTGGTCTTCAGGTAGAGGAGTTTGGGGGATTTTGAGTCAGGGTGGCCGATGGTTATACCCTTACCTGTACCAGGCGCATTAATCATCTCTCTTTGTTCTTTGGTGATTATGAGTTGAAATCTGATTTCTATGTACTCGATTTGGGATAGATGGATGCGGTGTTAGGGATGCAGTGGTTACAAGAGATTAAGGAATTCTACCTTAGCTTGAGCTCGTTGGAGATGAGATTTGAGTATCAGGGTAGGAAGTATCTGCTACATTGTCTCTCTGAGGGGAGTCTACGCACTATGTATTCTTGTGCAGTAGATAGGGAGGATTCACAGAGGCATGGACTCTTTCAGATAGAGCAGGTTATACGTCATGTCTCTCACTGTTCATAGTTTCCTAGCTCAAATCAGCAATTGGGAGCAGTTCACTTTGTGAACAATCTCTTGTTTGACATGGATGTCACTGTGTCTTATGACAATCTGTTGTTCGAGCTCAGTGATAACCCTTTCGGGCGATGAGGGGTGATGATGATGTTGCTTGGGAGCCTATCCGTGCACCGGGTTATCAGACAACTTTTGTGGGTTGTCAGACAGGGTTTGCTGAGCAGTTCACAGAGGTGTACACAGTGAGGAGTGTATACAGTTTTACATTTGATCCTCATGTTCAGGATATCTACCAGTTGCAAAGTACATCAGTGCATCTGTTTGACGACTGGTATGATAGTTTAGTTGGCACAAAGACTGGAGGCAAGTCCAATTTATCAGTTGAGTTACTTCCGATGGTGTTTCTGGTTAAGTTTCATTGGTTTGAGTGTTGAGTTCAGTTTCTCAAACTTTGTTGATTGTGTTGTGGATGTTGGAGATATTTTTACGGGAGTTTGGTTATGACAGGAACATTACACATGTCTATCCATGGGATCCGGGTGGATTGTTCTGTTGCGTTAATTTTTATGATTGCTTGAGGACAAGCAATCTTGGGAAGGGAGGACTGTAATGTCCCCGTTTTTTTGGTCTTTGAGATTAGCTTATATCAGTGACCTCTGTAAGCTAATCAGGTTGTCAAAGGGGGGGGTCATTTAGCAGAGCCAATGGTTGGTTTCCATTCTGGAGATTTTAGATGTCAGGATTGCTCTTTGTTGGGGTCAGTTGGGCAGACTTACCATTTATAGTAAGTGTTGTTTTGGTAGTAGTTTGGATTGCTATGTTTAGCAGAGCGCCTGTGCATTGGTTGTTGTTGATGCGGAATTCTTCTGCAGAATCTCCAATTTAAGGGATTTGCTATTTTTAGCAAGTCTAAATTGGTCTGGTTACTATTCTTGGCAGGTTGTTGTTCAGTGGCCAGAGCAGAGCAGTTGATTTGTTATAATGGTATTTAATGGTATATTTTATTATTTAAGCTTGTCTTAATTAATATTGACTTTGGAGTTATTTAATAAGTCAATTCATTAAATGTTATTATATACTTTTGACTTGGGAGCTTTTAAGTGAAATATTTTAATGTGGAGTTATAAGGGTTGATTACTTGATTTATTCAAACCAAGGATTAATGGCTTTCATGTTTAAGTTATGAATTGAGTAAGTGAGAAGCCAAGTCATGACTTCTTGAAGAAGATCCAGTGTTGTTAAAAGGGATAGAATTCTTGGTGATAGATTATCTTTGATCATTTAATAAAACTTGTGCTCTACGAATTCTGGAAAAGAACAAGGGTTTGTTCATTTGTGACAAGGAATTGGAAATTTCTTGATGTTTTGTGCTCTTTGAATTGGTTAATTACCAATGAATTGTAGCGGTTTAGTCTGAAGCATAATCACGCCATTGGAGGAGTTACGGCAGCTGGTGTTTGGTTGAAGTGGACAGTTCTGAGACCTTCTACACAGCATTTCAGTGTTGTGATCACGGCTTAAGGGATGCTTGAATGTGATGCCGCCATGTTTGGTGAGAGTCGTTCCTACTCTCCTTGCCGCGGCCAGTTAATGAAGACTTGTGGCCAGCAATCTAGAAAGTATAAGAAGTAGCGTATTAATATAATCTCAATTTGCAAATGATAGTGATCATCTCTGTGGATTGTTTATACAGTTTCACTATGATATTGTGATCCATAATTGTTTTTAAAAAAATTGAGAATTACCTGGTGTAATCGCTATTCTGGCATTTATATATTGGAGAATTTTAAAAGAAAACATATATTTGATTTCAAAAGAAAAGTATAAAAATTATCTCTTAGTGTGAAGTGAATTTTGCATTGGAATTCCAAAGAAGAGCCAGGCAGGCTCTTTACAGTACTGCAGCTAATGCACTTTCAGACCAACTTCTTGCTAGTTTGCACACCGGGTATGATATTGATTGTATTTCAAGTGAAATATTATGAATTAGAATGAATATGTTGTAATTGCAAACCTTGGTAAAACCGATTTGAGAATGAAAGAAAAAAGATTTGCTACAGTTGCTCTTGAAATGTAATAATCAGCATTTTTCTTTGTTGCCCATGCATTTCTATTTACTTGGCAAACTCTTTGAAGAAAATATCTAACGCATCAAGCATACCTATTTAAATATAAGACTAACCTTGTTTGGTTAGAGTCCACCTGGTGTGGGTTCTTACACAAGATCTGCTACAACAGGTCTGCAATGTCATTGAAATGCTTCTAATTCAAGGTATTTATGTGTTTAATGGTTGATTATTATGGTGGATATCTCATAGTGCCTATCTAGTTTTCATGAATCGCAAAAATGCAACAGCCGTGGATTGAATGAATATGCTCATCAACATTTAATAATAACAGTAGAAGTGCTTAACATACCTTTAATGTTCATGTTGATCTAACCTGCATATTTACTTGTTCTTGCTTGAATTCGTGTTACGGCATCATTAGGAAAAAAACCAAAAAAAAAAAAAAGAATCAAGGGGTCATACTACACATTAGCTACCAAACAAAACATGATTATATAAGCAACACTTAAACCTTTCAATGGTACCCTTGTCTAGCAAATCACATATGACCCACACTCCAAAAGCTTGACTACTTGCTAGAGGCTCACTCCATGAGACATTCAGGAGTATCAACTAATACATGCCAACACATTTTTAAATTTTACTGCCCTAAATATGTACTTTCAGAAATTTTAACACATGTTAACTACCCTAAATATGTAAGGTCATGTTGATAAAGGTTAAAACCTTAAATTTTAGAAAAATATCAAACATGTAGCAATTATTCATGTATAAACCGCCCCACACATACCTTCACATAATGACTATACCACAGACGCATACACCCAAAAAAAAAAGCTATGAAAAACACATACCTCTAGGATGAGTGAAGGCCATCACATCTTTTAAGAAGTATCTCTTGTCATAGACTACATTGAGCTTTGTCTTTTTGTATTTTGATTTCTTGTCATGTGGGATCTATCAAATGGTATTGAGCCGACCATATTTTTTTATTTTTGGTCCATAGTTTTGGATAATTTGCTCTGAAGTCTAGTTTTTGTACTTTATTAAACTGAAATGATAATGATATGCCTATCTAGATTGGTATCAGATTTTTTAAGTTGCTGAGGGCCTCAATGCATTGTTCCCAAGTTATGAAGACAACAATGCATGTGGATTGGTCTAGTGTATTTCCTTGCATTCATAAACTAAGAAAGATACGTAATATAACTTTTTAGCTAAATGCTTTACTTTACTAGCATACCATAGGTATCTTTACTTCTTATCATATCATATTAAGCATAGACAATATATAGAGTTTTTTTTAGTCTAATTTGATTAGTTAACATACTTTAGGTGTTTGGGCTAGTAGGAGTATTGTGCAATGGTGGATCACTACAAATAAGCCTTTTTGGTGTAACCAAGCATGTATTACCAACTCTTGTTCAGAACACATTTCAGACCATTGAAATCATATGCAAGGAGAGTAAATAATAAAATCTATCAATCCAATCATAGAAATTGGATTAAATGATAAGTTATGTTAGAAAGAGTGTAATGTCCCCCTGGTGGGACCCTCTTCAATTTGTTCCAAAAACTTCCAATTAGGATTTGGATTTTGAATGACCCTTGTGAAGTTACGTTATGTTTGCCTTACTTCTTAAGGATTAATGTTGTAATGAATCGATTTTTCTTTATTTTGATTTCCTCAAGTGTTTATATGTAATGCACATGCATACTTCAGTTCTTAGACATTAATATCACAGTTCTTGTCTTTATGAACTGGCCGAAATAGAAGTTGATCAATATGTGCTTAGCAAGGTTTCTAACTTATCATAGAAAATATATGTTATTAAAATCAAATCATATTGCTGCGAGGCACTTGTCTTAGTACCAAGTCTACTCCCATCCTTCCTCCAGTTCAGTGATTCCCTTCCTGTACTCGTGGGATAGATTCGTGTTACTTGTATTTATTATAGTGTTTGTTGATCGTATCTAGATAGGATATCGAATTGTTGTTTAGAGGCTGACTGTATATCCTTGCAACTTGGTATATATTTCTTATTGGCTGCTTAAGTGCTGACCTCTTCTCTCATTGGCCCACCAGAGCATTGTAATCTTCTTATTGTCCCACATGGTGGTGCTCTTTTGTAATTGGGTGGGCATTTAATATTTGTTAGTGGTGGTTATGGAAACCTTGATTAGGACTTTGATGAATTAATCCGGGCAATTGATTCTGATTTAATCTCGGTCATTCATTATAATTGAGCTCCTTATATAAGGGCTTACTCTCATCATTTGTAAGAGAGTTATGTTGCCAAGACACTACTGAAATAGCTCTCTATCCATTGTTGTGTTTGCATGGTGGATACTTGTGATCATTTTAGAGTATTGCATGGTTCTTTACAGTCCTCACTTAGATTAGAATTTTTTTTGAGTACTTAGTGTTAAAATTTATTTCAAGTAGTTTAGATTGGATGAAAGCTATTGTGGAGTTGATGACAAGACCACATCTAGTAGAGCTACAAAGATCTTCACAAGTCCTTGCATCCTAGCATAGAAGTAGGAGTAGTTTGGATTCATAAGTTTAAGTTCATAGCAAGTTAGAAGTCATAATATTTTCATTGCACATTGTGAAGCTATATCATTCACAAGTCAAGTCGATGCATCTTAGTGAACTAGCGTAAGTCCCCTCGTGATACCAGCATATCACATTGTTACAATCGAGTTAAGTCCACCATTTGAAGGAACCTTGGAGTCATCTCAATGATCTTGTCTTGCAATCTTTAGCATACATGATGTCTTTGTTCATGAGAGAGTTGGAAATTTGATATTCCGCTTTGGAATATTGAGTATTCAGTTTTGTATGTTGCAATGGCATAAAACTCACATCAACAAGTACCCATGCACAACTTCAATGCAAAAACAAATTCCTCACAACCAAAGAAAGGGATAAAAACACTGTGGGAGAAAACTCCTCTCCAAAAGAGAACAAACAAAAAAATGTTGAAAAGCAAAAAGTGGAAGGAAGACTCCTCCAAACCCCCCAAGGACAACTTCCTTCACCCCTAACGTCAATCGCAACCAAAGATAGTGAGGAGATGCCAAATGTTTAATGAAGATGTCAGCAACCTTCTCCTCTGTAGGCAAATACTCCAAACTCGAAACACCATCCTGAATAAGCTATCAAATGAAATGCATGTGGATCTCAATATGTTTAATACGTTTAGTACACTGATGCTCCATTGGGTTGTGAGAAATATGAATGGCACTCTAATTGTCACACCAAATTCCAGTGGGATGATTAGAAGAAAATCCAAACTCAGCCATAAATTGTCGAAGCCACATAACCTCCTAACTAGCCAAGCCTACTCCTCGATGCTCAGCCTCTAATGATGATAATGCCATAGCCGTTTGCTTCTTGCAAGACCATGCAACTGAACCAAAACCAAGACAAAACACAAAGCCACAAGTAGACTTTCGATCATCAACATCACCAAACCAATCGGAGTCAATGAAGCCCACAATCTTAGTAGCTCCAGGTGAGTAGTGAATGCCAAACTGAGTAGTGCCTCGAATGTACCTCAGAATGCGTTTGGCTACCTTCCAATGACTCTCATGAGGATCTTGAGAGAAACGGGAGACAACACCAACTACAAAGGAAATATCAGGATGATTGTGTCAAGTACAAAAGACTATGTACCAACTGTCAATACAAAGTGGCATCAATAGAAGGTGTGGTGCAACTAGTAGACAAAACAACACCCAACTAAAAAGGAGTAGGGGAAGGCTTGCAATCAGCCATACCAAATCTCTGAAGCAAATCAAGAGCATACTTCTACTGAAAGATAGAAATACCTACAAAAGACTAATGAACCTGAAGACCAAGGAAGTAATGCAACAATCCAAGATTTGTCCAATCAAAATGCTCCATCAAAGCTCTCTAAGTATCCTTAATCATGGAAGAGGAACTCCCTATGAGAATCAAATCATCCACATAAAGAACAAGTATGAGAAGATCACCCCCACGCCTTTGAATATAGACTCTTAAATCAGAGTGACATCTAGTGAATCTGGAAGCACGCAAAAAACTATCCATCTTCTCATACCAAGCCCTGGGGGCTTGTTTGAGACCATACAATGAACGTTAAAGCCTGCAAACAAGTGAAGGGTTCTACACAAAGCCTAGTATTTGCTCCATACAGATCTCCTCCTGAAGATCGCCATGTAGGAAGGCACTCTTCAAATCCATCTGTTACACGGACAAACCCTAAGATGCAGCAATTCAAAGTAGAAGACGAATAGAATCCATCTTGGCCACAAGAGCAAAGGTCTTAGAATAGTCAATGCCCTCAACCTGTGAAAACCCCTTGGCTACAAGACGTGCCTTGTACTTGTCAATACAACCATCAACTGCACACTTGGTACAATACACCACTTGCACCGAACCAACTTTCTTCCCTTAGGAAGAGGAACAAGGTCCCAAGTATGATTCTTCATCAAAGAAGAATACTCAATCATAGCACTATCCCACTCTAGAACACTTTAAGCATTTGAAAAAATTTGAGGATCAATAGAAACTACATCACTCAAAAGACTAATACCTGAAGTTTGGGCACGAGTGCGACAAGCAGCTATAGGATCACCCACAAGAGAACCAGCCTCAAGAATATTATGATCCTAAAGAGGTCTAGTGGGTGCAGGGGTAGGAGATTGAGGAACCTCATCAACAAGATCAAGAACAACATCATCATCATCTCGAAGAAAAAAATATGCCAAAGAAGTGCTGGGAAGAAGGGAGGAAGAAGCTTGTGACGGAGAATCGCTTAGTGTGACAGACTCATCAAAGTGAACATCACAATGAAAATGAAACTCTTGAGTGACAGGGTCAAACAACTGATAACCCTTCACACCCTCACAATAGCCTAAGAAAATCAACCGCTGACTCTTCTTCATTGCTTTTTGTCTACGCTATGAAATGAATGTCCATGCATCACTACCAAAGACTCTAAAGTGGGAAACCTTAGGCTTGACATGAGACCATGCCTCCTCGAGAGTCATATTTTGCACTACTTTATGTGGCATAAAGTTTTGAATGTAGTTAGCACACTTGATAGCCTTTGCCCAAAATATTGGAGCCATGGATCGAGATTGAAGCATACAATTGGCCATCTCCTTAAAAGTCCTATTCTTCCGCTCAACCACACCATTTTGTTGAGTATATGGCACTGTGCGCTGATGAAGAATACCTTGTGTACTGCATAAGTCTAGAAATGCCAGATTGACATACTCCCTCCCATTATCTGTGTGAATGTTTCGAAGAGAAAGACCAAACTACTTCTACACAAATGCAAGGAAGGTCATGGAAAAATGAAGAACTTCATCCTTGTACTTCAAAAAGTACACCCATGTGCGCCTGGAGAAGTTGTCAATAAAGGTGAGCACGTACTTGGACCCTGAAAATGGAATCAGAAATGAAATGAGGTCACTATGTACCAACTCAAGAGTTGTCAAAGCACGTGTTGCCATACCCTTAGGAAAGGGATCCCTATGATGATTGCCAAGCACACACCCTTGACAAACGCCATCTAAACAAGAAATCTTAGGGAGACCAATCACCAAGTTTTGTGTGCTCATCTGCTGCAGATATCTATAATTTAGGTGTCCAAATCACTCGTGCCAAAGCACGCTCATAGAATCTGCATGAGCAACAAAGGAGGAGCCTGATGAAGACTCAAATCCATCAAACCTATGCAACCAAGCCGCATGATCAGCTATGCCTGTAGCAACCACCTTCTCATGATCCCACAACTCTTGAATCAAGACATCATTCAGAGAGAACTCAACAAGTCTTCCATCACCATGATGAAAAATCTGATAAATGGAAAGAAAGTTCAAAGAATGTTAAAGACTAGAAGAACATCACAACGCAACCATCCTGCATTTAAACTGAGCTCGTCCCTAGAACTAGAATTTGTGCAGATTTACCAACGAAAATATGGGAAGTGTTATTGGATGAAACAAAGTCAAAATGATCCTCACCATGAGTCATGTAGTGCGAAGCACCTAAATCAAGAATCCAACTATCACTCATAGAGGACAAATCCCTAGATGAAAGAGCTTGCCCTTTTCCCAAGGAAGAAGACTTAGGCATGGCTATATTATGCTTCCTCATAGATTCCTCCAATGGTGCTAGTTTCGCAAAGCAATGTGCATCATTATATCCAAATTTGCCACAAAATGAACAATTCTCCTTCTTCTTAGACTTGGAAGATGACTCTCCTAAATTAGGAGGATTAACCATCTGATTGTTCTTCGCCTTAGGCTTGGAGGGAGGCTCACCACCTGTAGACGAATCTATCTTGGGCTTCTTATTCTTACCCTTGCCTTTGGAAGATTGAGCCATCAAAGCATGACTCTTAGGAAGAGCATCTATCTAAATCAACTTGGCTTTCTCCCTAGTTAGACAATCACAAAACTCCTCAAAAGAAGGCATTTTATGGTCTTCTCCCATAGTATACATGGTAGAATAGAAGGTAGTGGCACACTTGAAAAGGGCCTCTAAGCTTGGATGGGATAAGAATACATGCTTTATCCTCTTTGTCTTGACCACATCCTCGCAATTGTAACAGAATCGACTTGAGCTATGCAAGGAAATCCTAAATACTGGGAAATGCATCTAGAGAGAGAGAGGTGAGATCGGCTTCAAGCTACAAGACCCTGAATTGATTGGCCTTTCCATACCATCCTTCAAGCTTATCCCACCCCTCTTTTGGCGACTCGCACTCAGCAATATGAAACAAATTATCAAACACATGAAGACCTATGAGACCTTTTGCCTCATCTAATTTGTTTCTATGAATAAACTAGTCAATTTCCTTAGTGAACTCAACTCAATCAGCTTTCAACGTTTGCCAAAGACCCCGAGATTGCAAAAGTTGTGACATTTTAAGCCTCCATGTGAGATAGTTGTGTGGAGTGAGCAATTCAATCCTAAGGTCTGACATGTTGAACAAGGACACACAAAGGAGGAATATGCAAAGTACACCCCCCTAGAATGTATACAAAACAAATTTTCAATTTTCAATCACCAATTTTGCCAAAAGAAGAATAATAACAACTTGAAACTTCAAGCTATTGAAACTGGCATAAAATTGCAAACTATTCAGAAAACTACCTCCACCAAAGTGTAGTTCGTCGAATCAACTTTATAATGATATCTTGTTTGTTGAAAATTGAATCCATTTGCAAAAGTTCTGAAACTTTGAAAAAACACCTATATTAGGCTCTTCCAGAGTCCATTGGAGGCCTCGATCACACCATACGACCACCAAATCAGCAGCAAGTGAAAAAAAATGGGACTCTATGGGCCCAAGTGAATCTTGAATGTCGATATGGTAGGTATCCACAGCACGTCAGCAAGGAAACATAAACATGAGTGCATGAGAATGTTCTCTAACCACAAGGGCACCAAAGTCCAAGAACGGTGGCCCTTAGTGAGACCACTTTCCCACATGCGCACAATGCCTTATAATGGTAGCGGGAACTAGTGTTCGCAGAATGTACACGGATGGTCAGACTATATAAATAGTAGAATCAACACCCGCTTAAGGAATGTGGGGTTAAAATAACGAAGCTTCCCTTACGATGCCTTCAAGCAGGCCCACTTCAACTGCTTCCCCTACTCAACACCAAACCCTCACATGTGGAACTTTTGATAGAGAGTGAGAAGTTTGATTTAATTGCCCAATCAAAAGCCCAATGAGGGCAAAGCAAGGAAATTATCAATTGCAAGCACTCAAACATATATGAGAACCAATCAGTGAATAGAGATCGCTGCATGCAACAAGACAATCCAATAACAAAACACAGCCAAGAAAGATCGCTGCCAAAAACCTGATTGCCCAACCAAAGACTTGAGGTGTCCAAACAATGCAAGAATGAAGCCGCCTATTTAATGATTTGAGCCTGGCAAAAGTTAGAAGAGATGAACCCTTTGAAGTTGTTGATCACCCAAAAAGAGCTAGTCAAAATAAGCCGCAACTGCAAACTATATCTGCTGATCCAAAAAAAATATCAATCTCCACACAGCCAATGTAAAATGGAGTCTGGCAAAGACAATAGAAGCCACATCAAATGAAGACTGCTTAACATCGTCAACTCTGGGAGAAATTACGTGGTTATATCAAACCGATCTAATGCGCACAAGTGAAATGCAGTCGAGAACGAGGCACGATCATGCAAACAGATAATGTCTTATCGAAGAATGAAGCGCTCCCAGAACTTAACGCAACCAATATTGATGCGCCAAATGCAACGGCGCATATAACGCCACTAACTGGATGGAAGACCACCCCGACTTCAAAATTCAGTGGTGAAAACTCTTAGTCTGGAAGGAGGTTGCAGAAAGAAGCTCTGATACCATGTTAGAATATTCAGAAACACAATTTGCAGACCAAATCAACCTTCACAACACAAAGAAAATCAACACAAAGTTGATATTTCACCAGTAATGAACAATATGAAATTGTTATTTTTTTCTATACAAGCACCCAAATCTAAACAGAATGCAGAGGGGGGTATGGGAACAACTGCCACCAACTACCTCAACCAGAAAATAAAAAATGGACTAACTAGTAACTAATTACTAATAAATGAAAAATGTTGGCAGCCTAAGTAAACATAAGCGGACACCAACAGATAATACCATGAAAAAGAACAGCAATACAAAAACCATACAAATTGAACTGCCTACATTGTTCATTGAATTCGACTATAATATATGGCTTCAAAGAAGCATAGTGAACTCCTCTAATCAAGGAACTAAGATGGAAACAAATGTATTTATTTGACACTTATTAGAGTCCTAATTAAAAAAGTGTCAGAAGTGAAACTAACACATTATATTTCGCTCCAAATTCATGATAGCACACAAGCAAATGGATGTTGGATGTGTAGTTATCTCCAACATCCTGATTCCTTCCTATACCGTCCACTAAACTATCAAATAAACACACCAGTGCCCGTTTTGATACCTCAACCACCTCTCCTCCTCCAACACGCAAATGGACGCAAGTCAAGGAGCCTATATTTCTTCTGACAACCTTTTTGTATGTGCTTTGATAATCCCAGCACATCTAACAATTAGGATGGTTTTTTCTTATAGCTAGTCTAGCAAATTACAGCAACAACACCTTCAAACAAAAGCACTATGTTGCAAAAAATATGTCGTTTTCTCCTTCTCGTGCTGCTGCACATGCACTCAAGGATGAAGGTAAACACATCCACAGATCACAATTACACTATTCTCTCTACAAGAGCTCTCAAGATGTTCTCATACTCCTGGACACTCTCATGATGGAGTCAAGCCCAATCTAGCTTTGATACCATGATAAAATTATGAAAATTATGAAAAATAACAGAAGTAAAAAAAAAGAAATACATACAAATTGAACTGCCTGTGTTTTCGATTGAATCCGATTACAATATATAGCTTCAAAGAAGCACAACAAGCCCCTCTAATCAAGGAAGTAAATATGAAAATAAATTAAGTTATTTGATAAATTGTCCTACTTGCACAAACTGCTAGAACTGAAACTAACATATATTTCGTTCCAAATTTACGAAATGTGGATGTTGGCTGTGTAGTTATATCCAGCACTGTAAGCTTTAGAAAACTCTGCATTTTACTTGAGATATTTAGATTGACAACAAAAAGCTGTAATTAAGAGAGAATCGGCTCAATTCGACAAACAAAATAATTAATATGGAATTGGTGCGAAAGAATTGCCTGTTTTTCTTCAGAGAAGCCGCCAACGTAGGTCCATTTGGCTTCATCCAAGTACAAACGGGCTCTCAGAGAAACAACAAACGACCACACATCAACGGTTCTCTCAAGACTCGTGTAATCCTCTCTTGACCAGCTGAAACCTTCGTCTAGAACCAATTCTTCTTTCCCGTCTATCTCCGGCAAAATTCTCCTCCTCTCTGGCAGAACCGCTAAATTTGCACGTCCATTGCTGACAGAACCATTGGAAACCTTTCGTCCATTGCCAACAGAACCATTGGCAGCCTTTTTCCTAATGGCTAAGGCCTCTTCCACAGGCACCATTCGTGGCTGAGCCCCAACCTGAACCTTTATACAACCAAAGTATAATCTTCTGCCTCCTACCTTGAAGCGCCAACACCCGCCATTATATGACGCCAGGTTTCCCTGCACAAATGTGGGGCTAAGCCTTAATTCCCCTATCATTCTTCCGCTGCAGAGACAGGAGGTCGGCACCGCAGCCATGCCTAATTTGTTTCGTGTCAACTGATCGAATGCTGAGGGAAAGGACCAAAATTTCCCCTGCAGAAGGCGTATTTAACATAATGGAGTCTTTTTGGATTTATGTAAGAGATAAATTGGCGCAAGGGCAAACAGCCAAGCGCAAAGCTCAAAGCATTTACGATATCGTGGCATATTTTGTGACATTAGCTAGTTTTCAGATTACGTAAATGAGTTAAACTTGTAATCAGTGCGTGTTCAAAGTCTCTCTTTAACCACGTGTTATTTGTCTCTTGGTTACAACATTGTCTAAATATTTATGTCTCCCAATAGAATGACGTAAATATATTTGTTTTGGCGCTGTATGGTGGCCACAGCGCCAGGTTTTTAACGGAGGCAATGCTGTGCTACAGCCCATGTTTGCGTCCACTGGTATATTTTTTTTCAATTTTTTTCTGGGTATTAAGCTGAAGTGCCATCTTGTGGACCATCGGTCAATTACTATTGATTGAGAGTAAGTGGCACAATCTATTCTAAGGGCATCTCGAATTTATGGATGCATTGAATAAAAGATTTAATAATATTCATGAGATCAAAGTAATCAATGGGATCAATAGTAGTACATAAGTCTCATTTTCAACACCAAAATTTTATAAAGTTGTCGATTATCTTACATCTTTTATATCAATGTTGATCAAAAGTTTGATAAGTTTTGTCTAATCTTACCTTTTCAAACAAGGTGTTTAGATTGTCATTCTCTCAAGGTCTAGTTTAAGCACTCCATGATATCTCATTATCTCTCTACCATACTTTTGATGTAAAATAGGTATGCTTGTATCGTGAGATTTCAACCATTTGTCAATTTCACACTTAAATGATGTGAACTAGTCATTGGTTGAGTTAAGAGCATTGTTGCTTTCCATGTAATATTAACTATGTAAGCTTTTTTCACTATGGTTCTATGTAGGGTTAAATTTTTTGAATATTGTAAGTTTTTTTCTAACCAAATCTCTTTGTCTAAATGGGAATCATAAATTTTCGATATTATTTTTTTTAATTTGTTCATAGATGTCTCGTTTATTGAACCATTTATTAAACTTCATCCATGTGTTATTTATTCTATTTAGCTCTTCCTTAATAACCAACCCATGTCAACAATGGTTAATCATTTTTTTGTCTTTTTAAGTAGCTTAAAAGCTAGAGCGCCAACTATTTTTCTGAAGGGAAAGTACTTGTTTCAATTAACCTTTATGGAAGTAAAGTCTTAGTTTTGAGGGTACTTATAATTAAACGTTTCTAGATTATTTCCACCTACCTTCATTTTTAATCTAATATACTTCTACCTCAAATTTCACACCTATAAAAAATCACTAGAATGAGAAGAAAATAAAAAAGGATTCCTTTTGGTTTACCAATCATATATTTCTACGCTTCTAAATCTATTTTGTAGTCAGTATAAATCTTTTCAAACAACTTGAATTCATTTTGTTCTACATGTAACTTTCTAATTAAGCTTGTTTTCAAAATCGATCTGATGTACTTATATTCTATCACTATTTCTAGTAGATTTTGAAAAGAATTTTTTCTTATTTTTTCTCCATAAATAAAAATACCATGACTTCGGTTTTACTAGAGTTCACTTGTATCTCAACCTCTAGAGCCCTCAAATGCTCTCCCAAACTTTGAGTTTTCTTTTGCAATTAGGACGAGATCATTCACATATAATAGTAACTTTATTACGTATCTAAGGAGTTAAGCTCCATCACCACCAACTTCAATTATCCACTCTTCTAACTTATCAAAATGTAACCTAAATAAAGTTTGGGAGATTCAACAACCCTATTTGATGTTAATATCACTATGAAAGCATTCAAACATTCCATCACTTGTTTTAATTTCAACCTTTACTTGTTTATAAGACCTGTGAATTGCTACTCTAAACTTATCTAGAACTCTAAGTTTCACTATCATATTAAAAAATTTGTCATGAGGTACCAATATCGAAGGCCTTTTAAAGTCCATAAAATAATAAAAAGCCTCATTACTTTGGATGTCCCATAATTTTTCAATCAAGTGCCTAAGGGTGACACTGTAGTGCCTCTCACATTTGCTTTATGCATGACATCATGATGGATGTGGCTTCAACATTATATTGTGTTAGTGCCTTCATGTTGATGGATGAGATTTTTTGTGATGCCTTGTTTGGCTCGGGATGTTGTCTTGTTGTTTTATATGATTGGTGGAGTTCACCATGTGCTTGGTTGGATATATGCTTGTATTCCTTGATATGGTTGGGCCAATGAGAGGTTGATATCTAAGGGGTGATCTTACTTTTGTCGTTGCAGTGGAAATCTACTTATGTCCTTATGTCTAGTTGTGAGAACCATTGTGTTGTGGCTTGTTTCATACCTGACTTGGGGTATTAGACCTCCTGAGACTATTTTTGGGTTTAACGGGCTCATTGTGTTCTTGGTGATTTGATATGAGCTTGATTCCTTTGATTCGGTGACTATTCTCATGTTATGATTTTATATTCGCATTGTGAGATGCACCTGGTTCAGTTTATTCTTATGTTAATTCTGAGATTTCTACTATGGTTTTGATGGTATCTAGTTTATAAGACTCGTGAGATATTATGGATTATATAGCTTATGATGTGAGGGATGGTTCCACTGATGTATGTGCCAATGGTTACCGGATTATGATTGTTATCTTGTTTAGGTTTGATCTGGATCGGGGATCATTATATTTGTATCATGATGTTTTTATTCTATGATTATCTGTGTGATGTGATCTAATGCTTGCACTGTGTGATGCATTTGATTACCGTACATTATTTTGGTTACCAATATCATTGTTGATTTAGATGTTGGATCATGTTGTTATATTTTGAGCATAAATGAATGGTGATTCTTTATGATGATATCCGATGTATTTTTCATTCGAGAATATTGGATTAATATATTATGATGATTATCATTGATTTCCTATTAAATTATGCCTTATATGTTGTTGTATATTTTAATTGAGATTTTCATTGATATATGCTCATATTATTATTATTATTATAGGTAAGAGGTCGTGGCCATTAATTTATTTTATTAATAATTTTATAATGTACACCTTCGTTCAGTGCGGGCACCGGTAGGAAAGAAAGGGGTAAAGAAAACCTTCAGTCTAGCCTGAGACTATGAAAGTCTCATTATTCCATAGATTACATATCCTGATTCAAACATGTGGGCTAGTCACAGATGAGGACAAGGAGTCCTCATTTACAACATTTGAACTCTATGAATTATACATTACAGATTGCATCTTTGGTATTACTCCAAATATTTATACATGATTGACTTTATACAATCACCCCAATTAACAAAAGAAGGGGGATGACCAATGGATTAATAAGAAAATAATTCTTTCTTTTATACAAAGTGATAGTATGAGATCTGCAAAACATGTGTCTACATCATCAATTTGGTTGCCCCTGCTCTTCACTATCAGGTATGTTTCCTTTATTCCTTATATTATAGCTTTCAATCATTCTTGTCCTATCATATGTCATGTCTTGATATCCCTGAAATGTTGCATAACAAGAAAATTCTACCAATAAAAATAGTCGGTTAATTGGTTAGATCATAATTCGGACTTTAAGTATATTAGCCTCAGAGTCACAGTCTTGATAAAATATATCCTTATAATTTTCTTAATAGTATTGAATTGAAAGGAATTTCAATGAAGAGTACAAATTTAGTATTTTACCTAACTTCAGGTCATAAAGGGCACTTAACATAAATTTATATGTAAACAATTGCATATCAAAAGACCTAAATGAATCCATACCAAGACATGCAATATTAACACATCATCTAATTTTGTAATTATAGACCATCCTAAATTATATCAGACATGATATCGCTACCAGATTTGTATAAGTATCCAAACCATGTCTATTTTAGTATTGCCAATGAACTACTAGAAATTGAGAATTTCATAATACCCTTAAAGGCAGAAGAAGTGAAGCACCAGGTAAAATACAACGAATCATATAAAAGAAGATCATACATCTTTTAACATGGGAATCCTACTAAGAGAATCTCAAGGAAGTAAAGATCAATGACTTTGTGATTGGTCAATAAGACTACAATCAAAGTTTGACCAAGTTATCTAGTCAAATTATCAACTCCCTAACTTGTTATCTCAAGTTGCAAATATGAAATTAAATTCATGAAACCAAAATGATATAAGAGAATATAGCCTGAGGGGTTGTTTCTTCTATGTAGAGTTGCAGTAACAAAGAGCTATACTTAAGAAATCAAAATAACCATAATTCCATAATATTGCAGTGAAGCTCCCTATAACATAATATATACAAAGATAATGTTTTACGTGAACGGGGTATATGTTAAGGGATAAAGGTGATAAGGTAAAAATTGAAGTAAATAAACAATGGGTTGTCTATATAAAATGTAAAAGAAGATAGCTCTAGAGGTTCCTAAGAATCAAGGGAGAAAATATATATTTTCTAGCTGTGTTCCATTAGCCCCTAAATTTGCCAGTTCATCTACAACTTTGTTGCCTTCCTGATATATGTGGTTAATGGTTACTTCTTCAAAGTAATTTTGCCCTTCCCAATTTTGAATGCAATTTCCAGTTTTGCATCTTACAGTTCTCAAAGCATTAATAACTAATAGAGAGTCCCCTTCTATGGCCACCTTTTTAATTTGTAGTTTTTGACATAGTAGAAGACCTTCCACAATGGCACTTATTTATGCCATATTATTAGTATCCGTAGGATGAGGTTTAGAAAATTTAGCATATACTTCCTCATCCAAGTTGTGAATGACACAACCAATCCCTGCTACCCCTGGGTTACCCTTTGATGCTCCATCAAAATTTAGTTTATACCAGCCTTGTTCTAGTTTGGACCATTAACATTGTGCTCTCCTTTCATCCTTATTCTTAGTTTTGTCATAGAAATGCGGAGGAATGCATAATCCAAACCACTTTTTCCTTATGTTGTTGCCCCATGTAGTGAACCTAGCTTCCTCTAAGTTCCCATGCTTCAATCTATTTTTCATGTTTTCTACAATGGAAGCTTCAATTTTATTCAACAAATTTTCTAATTCCATTTTTTTATCTTGAAAAATACGACAATTTATTTCCTTCCATATTTCCCAGAATAGAATGGAGGGAGCTACTTTCCATAGACATTTGTATAGAGAGTTACGTCCTAAATCAGGCCAAATTTTTAGGGTATCCTTCAGGTTATTAGGTAATTTTGAAGACCATTCCAATGTATTCATCATCCACTGCCAACTTGATGAGGAGAAGGGAAAACCTAATAATATGTGATCAACTGATTCCTCATTAGATTCACAAAGTACACATTTCAAAGGGCCTTCGCATCTTATCCTTATGGACCATTCAGCAGTGTGGATTCTTCCATGCATAGTAGACCATAAGAACATTCCTGCTTTGGGAAGACAAACTATGTCCCAACACATATGTAGGAGTAGATCTAATTTTACCAATTGGAGTTGTCTTACTTAGATCTCATCCAAATTAGTCTATCATCCCTAGCTTTCGGGGTTATGTCTCTAGCTCCTAATTGTTGGATGATATCAGATTTGGATACTATTCATGTTGTTGATATTCATGTTTTGTCAATGATGCCAACATGTGTTTATGTGGAGAGAACTGACTGGTTAATTGACTCCCAGAAGTGTACAGACACTATACAAATGTTTTAGAATGATCAAAGTTGGTTATATGAATAAGACTGTGTGTTGACCTTATTCCTAAGGTCACTTGGCTTTATGTTTCATATTGAGGTTGTTACAGTTGTTTTAATGAAGACTATTTTTTGGACTATAACTCTGATGCTTGACAGAGCAGGTCTCTGTGTTTTGGGTATATCTTACAGACGGAGATATTTTAGGTGATGCAAGAATACCATATGACATAGGACATATTGAGGAACGCTGGGTATTGATCGATTTATGTGAGCATGTTGGTGACGTCAGTTGTGGCGTGTATTCTGGAGGAGACCTATTTGGTGGTCGACTTCACACATGTAGCGTGTATTATGAATTGTGAGAGTGGATTGCAGATCTTGGAGCATAATTGATGGATTGTATTTGATGTTTACTTGTTATAGGTACTGTTTGTATCTTAGAAAGGGGTTAAACAATTATTTATATATTAGGAAAGCTTAATTTGCCGACCTAATTAATTATTTGTGTATTTGGAAAGATTAATTGGCCGACTAAATGAATTATTGTAATAGGGTATATATGTGTGATTTTCTTTTGGAAATATGTGGTAGAGATTGAAAAGGAAGAGAAGTGAAAGCTGCGAGACTTGTTTTGCTGCTGGATGTAGAGCAGAGTTTGTGACAAAGATACTTCATTAGAATTGACCAAGAAAAGATAGTTGCTATCAAAATAGTTCACTGGATTATATATTTACACTTGTTCGGATTGTGAATCCTTGAGGGTGGATTTATCCTTCTTTGGGCAATGTTCCTGGGAAGTGAACCTACTAATTTTCTTGAATCCTAGCAGGGTCTATCTCCTAACAAGGATTGTGTATTATAATGTTGTAATAAGCTCCTAACAGGGCTAAATCTTTTAACAGGGATACTATACTCTCAGTACATTATTTGTGGGTGCTAATTCCCATTGGGTTTTTACCTTTAACAGGGTTTACTCGACAACAAGTATTGTGTTATTATGTTGGCATTTACTGTGTTATCATTTGCATTGCAGTTTTGGTTTATAAAGTTTAAAGTTTAATATTCTATATCAGAACTTATTCACCCCCCTCTCAGTTGTGCTTGTGGACTGTTATTCCTAACATTTTGTATCAGAGCTACTGGTCCTTAGAGAGAAAGATTAACAACTTAGGTGATCCTAAAGATGACTTACTACAGGAAGGATAGTCAAAAATTTGATCCTGAAAAACTTTGACAATTGGAAGAACAAGATGAGAACACATTTGCTATGTTTGGGAATTGACTACTAGATGATCATAAAGAAGAATGAAAAGCTAGCGACTAAGGATGACCTAGAGAAAGCCACTGAAGATGAGAAGAATTTATTTTCATGTAATATGATCGCAAGGGAATCATTGATCAACGCACTTTCTGAAGGTGAATTCACAGAAGTAAAAGACTTGGACTCTGCACATGAGATTTGGACAAGATTAGAGGCATTGTATGAAGGATATAAGTTTACAAAATAGGAAAAGATACAAAACTGGAAGACAGAGATGGAATCACTGAAGATGAGAGAAGATGATAACATTAGGGCATATGGACAGAGAATTATTGAAGTGGTTACTGGCATTATAAACTCTAGAGGTACTTATAGTGAGGAAGAAGTGATTGTGAAAATTCTCAGATCTTTGACACCTTCATATAGAACCAAAGTACAAGCTATAGAGGAGATTATACCTTTGACACTGAACTTCACTGGAGAGATGTTGATTGGTAAGCTAACTACTTTTGAGGCCACAGAATTGGGAGACACTTTGCCTAAAGTTGATTCAGCATTCAAGGCAACCGTGCATAGAAACAAAAAGACCTTATCTAGAATTGTGAGCACCAACAGTAGTGATATGAAAGAAGAGCTTGGAGATTATGCTGAGGAGTGGGAATAGATATAGGAGGAAGAAATAAAGCTAGATGAAGTGGTAGCATTGATTGCTGGAAGAGAGAAGAGAGGTAAGGGTAAATTTCAAGGCAAATTACCTTTGAAATGTTTTTCATGTAACAAGATTGGTCATTTTGCATCTCGATGTCCTACAAAGGTTCCTAAGCATTAACCTAAGTTTTACAAATCCTAAAGACAAGGAATGTTATTATGCTAGTGAGGGTGTATCTGATGATGATGATGGTGAGTATGATGAAATTGGATTTATTGCTATAAAGGATGATGAACCTATACATGAGGAAAGAGCCTTAGTATCTTGTGTTGAAAATAAATCTGAATGAGTTATAAACAGTGGTTGTTGACATCATATTACTAGAGATAAAAAGAAATTTGTGAATTTGAAAAGATGTGATGGTGGTGTTTTTAGATTTGGTGACAATACTCCTAAACTTGTCATTGAAGTTGGATCTATTTCTCTGGATGGAAAGACTAATACTGACAATGTATTACTTGTTGATGGACTTAAGCATAATCTGTTGAGTGTTGGATAGTTAGTGGACAGAGGTTATCAATTGAAATTCATTGATGGTAAATTCTCTATCAGAAGTAAATTAGGAGATTTGATCGCATCTGGTACTAAATCTAGAGGTAATGTATTTGAATTGAATACTTCTGAAGCTTCTTGTTTTATTGTGAAGGTTTATGATAGTTGGTTGTGGCATAGACGATTTTGTCATGTTAACTTTGGTAATATTGTGAAGGAAAGTATGAATAATGTTGTAAGAGATCTATGGAAGATTGTAAAGCCATCTAACACTGTGTAGAGAGTGTGTTATGCTGATGCAGAATAGAAGTAGTTTTAGAAGCAAATCTTATTCAGCAAAAGGGAAGTTGGATATGGTGTATATAGATCTGTGTGGTCCTACAAGAACAAGATCTTATTATGGTGAAAGGTACTTTATACTTTTTGTTGATGACTTTTCTAGAATGATGTGGGTTACATATTTGAGAGAGAAATCTGAAGCATTTGACAAATTCAAGTTATTTAAAGAAAAAGTTGAGAATGAATCTGGTTTGAAGATAAAATGTTTGAGATCAGACATAGGTGGAGAGTTTACATCAGATTTATTTAATACCTACTATGAAGAACATGGAATATACAGACAAACATCAGCTCCTAGGACTCCACAACAGAATGGGATAGCAGAGCGAAGAAACAAAACTATATTAGATACTGCAAGGACTATGTTGCTAGAAGGAAATGTGCCACATGTTCATTGGAGAGAAGAAGTTGGCACTATTGTGTACACCTTGAACAGAATTCATATCAGAGAAGGTACAAGTAAGAGTCCTTACAAATTATGGTTTGATCATACACCTACTATAAAATATTTCAGAATATTTGGATGGAAATGGTATATCAAAAGAGATGATGAGATAGGGAAGTTTGATGCTAGAAGTGATGAAGGAATTTTTCTTGGTTATTCTACTAAGAGTAAAGCATATAAATGTTTCAATATGAGATTGAGGAAGTTGATTGAAAGCACCAATGTGAGGATAGATGAAAAGTTTCAGATTCAGGAAAGAATATATAACTGTGGTAAGATTACAGAGATGAAAGAGGTCACTGTTGAACCTGAAGAACCTTTGATGATTGAAAATGAAATTGAAGATGAATTAATTGAGGTTACTGAGACTCCTAAGACTCCAAGGTATGTAAAGAAGAACCATCCTCAAGATCAAATTATTGGTGATGTAAGTAAAGGTATGATGACTAGATCCAGAGTTAGAGATGAAATTTATTTGATTTCTCAAGTTGAACCAAAAACTAATGATGAAGCATGTAGAGATGAATCTTGGACTAAAGCTATGGAAGAAGAACTTGAACAAATAAAGAAAAACAATACTTGGGAATTGGTTCCAAGACCTAAGAAAAAAAATGTGATAGGTACAAAATGGGTTTTCAGAAATAAGATGGATGAGGAAGGAACAGTGGTAAGAAACAAGGCTAGATTGGTGTGTAAGGGCTACTCGCAACAAGAAGGCATAGACTATGAAGAAACATTTTCTCATGTTGCTAGGTTGGAAGCTGTGAGATTATTTCTTGCTTATGTTGCACATAAAGACTTTAAAGTATATCAGATGGATGTGAAATCAACATTCTTGAATGGTGATCTGGAAGAAGAAGTATACATTGAGCAACTTGATGGTTTTCCTTTGACAGATGATGAAGACATGGTTTGTAAGTTGAATAAAGTATTGTATGGACTGAAACAAGCACCAAGAGCATGGTATGCAAGACTGGACAAGTATATACTTCATCTTGGTTTAAGAAAAGGTAATGCAGATAGTAATTTATATTTAAGAACTGATGAAGATGAAATCTTAATCATAGAAGTTTTTGTTGATGATATCATTTTTGGAGGCAATGATAAGATGAGTAAGAAGTTATCTAAAGAAATGGAAAATTAATTTGAGATGTCAATGATTGGTGAAATTAATTTTTTTTCTTGGTTTGCAAATCAATCAGAGTAAGAATGGCTTTTTTATATCTCATACCAAGTATCTTAAGGAAATATTGAAGAAATTTGGAATGGAAGATTGTAAACCTGTTGGAACACCTATGGTGACTGGATTCAAACTGACTAGTAATGATGAGACTCAAAGTGTTTTTTAGACAAAGTACAGATCCATGATTGGTGGTCTACAATATCTAACTCACACTAGACCATATATTACCAATGTAGTTGGAATTATGGCAAGATATCAAGAAAATCCTAAAGAAACACATCTTTCTACTATAAAAAGAATTTTCAGATACCTGAAAGGAACAACTGAATATGGAATATGGTATGAAAAATTAGATGTTTTATTTTGCAGGCTTATACTGATGCTGATTGGGCAGGTAATGTGGATGATAGAAAGATTACATGTGGTGGTGTATTTTTTCTTGGGAAAAGGTTGGTTTCTTGGTTAAGTAAGAAGCAGAACTGTATTGCTCAGTCTACTACTAAATCGGAGTATGTTGCTACTGCGATAAATTGCACACAAGTTGTTTGGATGAAACAAATGTTAAAGGACATTGGAATAATTTTTGAAGAACCAGTGGTTATCCATTGTGATAACACTAGCACAGTGAATATGTTGAAGAATCATGTTATAGATTCAAAGACTAAACACATTAAATATCATTTCTTAAGGGAGAAGGTAGCAAATAAAGAGATTAAACTAGAGTATATTAGCACAAAGGAATAGATAGCATATATATTTACAAAACCTTTTCCAAAAGATAATTTTGAGTATCTCAGAAGCATGCTTGGGGTCAAAGCACCTCCTTGTGATATTTAATTGATGCAGATATGCATCAGTCCAGTGGCTTTCAGAGCTATATCTTTTTCTGGACTTGATGTATGGATCTACTCCTTAGGGGGACTGATCACAGGAACACTAGAGCATATTTGGGTGAGCTTGCACCTGGTTGTTCAACATGAAGATTTGAAAAATATATATCTTATAGAATATTACAGATGATTTATGGCACCCTTTTCCATTGCTGCCAAAGGGGGGAAGATTCTATGTGAAAATCCCTACTTTTTTGGGGAGATTTATGTTGAGGATATTGAGAAGATTATATTGAGAGAGAGTACTTTTGGGTTGATGGATTTTCCCATATGTTGCCATCAATTCCAAAGGGGGGGATTGTTGGATGATATTAGATTTGAATACTATTCATGCTGTTGATATTCATGTTTTATCACTAATGTCAACATACGTGTTTGTGGAGAGAGCATACTGGTTAATTGACTGGCAGAAGTGTGTAGACACTGTACAGATGTTTCAGAATGATTGAAGTTGGTTATATGAAGAAGATTGTGTTTTGACCTTATTCCTAAGGTCACTTGGCTTTATGTTGCATATTGTGGTTGTTACACTTGTTTTAATGAAGACTAGTTTCTGGACTGTAATTGTGATGCTTGACAGAGTAGGTCTCTATGTTTTGGGTATATCTTACAGACAAAGATATTTTAGGTGATGCGAGCTTACTAGATGATAGAGGACATATTGAGGAACATTGGGTATTGATCAATTTGCGTGAGCATGTTGGTGACATCAGCTGTGGCATGTATTCTAGAGGAGTCCTATTTGGTGGACGACTTCAGACATGTAGCGTGTATTATGAATTGTGAGCATGGATTTATGATCTTAGAGCATAATTGATGGATTGTATTTGATGTTTACTTGTTATAGGTACCGTGTGTATCTTAGAAAGGGGTTAAACAATTATTTGTATATTGGGAAATCCTAATTGGCTGACCTAATTAATTATTTGTGTATTTAGAAAGATTAATTGGACGACCAAATAAATTATTGTAATAGGGTATATATGTGTGATTTTTTCTTTTGGAAATATGTGGTAGAGATTGAAAAGGAAGAGAAGTGAAAGTTGCAATGCTTGTTTTGTTGTTGGATGTAGAGTAAAGTTTGTGACAAAGATACTTCATTGGAACTGACCAAGCAAAGACAATTGCTATCAGAACAATTCACTAGATTGTATATTTCCTATATACACTTGTTCGGATTGTGAATCCTTGAGGGTGGCTTTAACCTTCTTTGGGCAATGTTCCTGGGCAGTGAGCCTACTACTTTTCTTGACTCCTAATAGGGACTGTGTACTGTAATGTTGTAATAAGCTCCTAACATGGCTAAATCTTTTAACAGGGATAATATACTCTCAGTACATTATTTGTGGGTGCTAATTCCCACCGGGGTTTTACCTTTAACAGGGTTTCCTCGACAACAAGTATTATGTTATTGTGTTGGCATTTATTGTGTTATCATTTGCATTACAGTTTTGGTTTATAACGTTTAAATTTTAATATTCTATATCACAACTGATTCACCCCCCTTCTTAGTTGTGCTTATGGACTATTATTCCTAACACTAATACCCTTCTAAGTTCCTCTATTTCCTGCCTAGGTATTGGAAGATTGTCAAATGACTTCCATCTCTATCCTGTTATAAGTGTGGTTGTCGTTGCACCAAAAGATTGACCTGTCAATACCTGATACAACCACTAGACTTATAGAATCCATAGGAGATAGTTAGTCCCTTGTCATGATTCCCAAGGGGAGCACTAACCATTTTGTCAACAATCACCCCCTCAGTGTTAGCTAAGGGGATTCAAACCTATGACCAAGCTCTGATTCAAATTGTTACAAGTTTGGTTATCATTGCACCAAAAGATCGACTTGTCAATTCCCGATACAACCATTAGAATTATAGAATCCAAAGGAGGCGGTTAGTCCCTTTTCACAAATCTCGAGGGGAGCACTGACCATTTTTTCAACACACTAGTACATTTGAGGCCAAATTTTGACGGCTATATGTCATAATTGTAACACCTATTTGTCGACCATTCAACAGATGCATCCGTTGTGGTTATTGTGTTTGAAATTGTGACGGAAGTGGTAACCGTTAATATTCTGACCGCTAAATTTGTCAAAAATCACCACACTAATAGAAACTTCCTATGTCATTTCTTATGGTTCATCTATCGAAATGCCGACAGAATGTGTAGACTCTCCGACGGACATGTTGTCAAAAAATAGAGTCTCTCCACTGTTAAACCTGTTGAAATACCGATGGATATGTAGTGACTGTCCGACAGGAAAATCCGTCGGACGTATAGCAGTCTCATCAAAAATTTCTATCCAAAATGGAGTATGTTTGATGTTATAATTGTCGGAAGGGCGATGGACATGCAGTGACTTTCTGAAATGACAACCCGTCGGCCGTATAGCACTATTGTCGAACATAGTTGTTGAAACTTGAATCTATCCGACGTTAAACCTACTGGAATGTCATCAGGCACGCAATGACTTTCTGACAGGAAGGCTCGTCATACATATAGCACTGATGTTGAAGCAAATGTCATAAGCATCGAAATAACAATGACCTGGCACACTAAAGCTAAAAAATCTCAAGAGATCATCATAGAGAGTCTTCATCTTTGGTCCATATTACTGACAAAAAAATTTATATTTCATTAGCTCATCAAATACGGGGATTATTTTCATGATATAATATTATTTAATTTGGATTTGCACGAATTTATTTACTTTGTGCACTTGTAGACTAAAAGGACAACAATAAAGAAACATCTCCTCATGTGGCCTACATTGCTTAGGCCATGGGAGGGGATGCTTCATTCTCATTGTCCTCATAGTCTACAAGTGCGCAAAGTAGATAAATTTGTGCAACGTCAACTTAAATAATGTACGTTATCCATTAAAATAACATCTATTAAATTCTTTCAGATCCTCGCATTTGATGAGCTAACAAAATATAAAATGTTGCCTCAATCGTATGGACCAAAGATGAAGACCAACTATTATGGTCTCTTGAACTCTGCTATCTTTAGTCTGGATTCTGAGAAGAGGTATGAGTGGAGGCCAAAGAAGGAATATTTGTGAAGGTTTTATAGAAGTAGGTTACTGAATCATCATCTTTGCACTGGTACTCAATATGGAAACCCTCTTCCTCACTTTTTTCCCACCTTAGCTCAGTAAAGAAGATATTCTCTAGAATTTTAGACATCTAGAAAATCTCCACAAATATCCCTTCTGGCCTCCACTGAATATACGTCTTCTCAGAATCTAAAAACTCTCGATCATTAATTCTCATCAATGTACAAATAAAATAGAAAGACTCAAAGCATGGAATATAAGAAAATATTAAGAAACAATTCAAATAAAATAAATAAGATTATATCCTAAACTTATCAATTTTCTAAAAACAAGTTCAAACAGTTAAGTTACCTATATTTATATATTTTAAGAATGGAGATGACAAACCCATATGTACAGACAATTTTATAATAAAATATATAACAGAAGATTTGCATGACATTTATCCAATACATGAAGACAAGATACAGATAATAATGAAGCAAGATTGAACTTTTGATAATTGAGGAAGGAAACCTATTCATTAGGTAAGAAGCTATAGCAAAATTTGAGGAAGGAAATATATTTATTAGGTAAGAAGCTATAGTCCAAAGGTATTGTTAAACTTGTTGGTTGGTTGTCCAAAGGAAGATTTGTTCTGATGGTAGTGTTGAGAAGCACAAGGGAATTGATTATGATAGGTTTCTTTTATGATTGGTAAGCTTTGGCATCCAAGTGATTCTTATTTTCTATTGTGACAACTATTGACCTTGAGATTGAGAAAACAGATGTGAAGAAAACTTTCATGGTGATTTGGAGAATCGAACCTAAAATTTGTAAGAGGTGCAGAATGGGATGTCATTTATTGTTACAGTGGGATCAGATACCTGTAGGTGAAATTGTTTCAGTCCACACATTAGTTAATTAGGTCACTCCTTAAGGGCGTAGTTAAACTTAATATAAATAAAATATGGTTCTAGTTGTCACGATGGTTCTAGTTGTCACACATTTAGAAACTCTAATGATAATTAAAAGATAATTAATATAAATTGTCAATTAATAATTGAATAAAAATATAATCAAATGAAAACTAAAAGATATTTAATATCAATTGCCAATTAATTACATCGAAGGCATTTATTATTTGAAAAATAGGACATGATTGTTTCATCTAACCAATCTTGCAGAGAGAAGCAAGACCATCAGAACATTCTAACGTGTTCATTCTTTCCATATAATTTTCTAACATTGAAGTTGATCTCCCCATGGCCTTCAGAGATTTTGAATGTACAGGATAATCTCCATGTCTATCCCCGACAAAATCTTCTCCATTGATTTTCCCCTATGAAGACCACGAAGGCACTGGTTACATTTCATTCAACTTCCTATTGCTTATATTAAGTTTAGATTATTATCACATATTTTCGTGAGAGCGTTAATCACAATGTTCCATAAACAATGATTAAACATAAAAATTAATCGTAATCATTGTCTGGAGTAATGCCAAAAGGAAAGCAAATTTGCTATCAGAATTGTATGAGGTGGCACAACATGAACACTCATTTCTTTGGAAAATGTCCAAATCTACATGAAGTGAATAGGAGGCATTGATTGAGGACAAACTCTTGAAATAAACATCAAGTTATTGAGGGGACATGTTATTCTAATATGAAACCTTCCAACTGTACACATCTTGATGTAGATTGGAAAATGAAGTACTAAGGACAACATATGTAATAATCAAACAGATGATACTGAATGTGAAGCATCATATTTCAGATGCTATGAAAGGTGTTGTATCGACCATCTGAGAAAGAAACATGTATTACGAAAGGAGAGATGACCAATATAATAGATTAGGGAGAGAAAGCCATCAAGATAGTGATCAAATCAGACAGATACAATGAGCACATTCCTGCTAAAAATTTCAGCAAAGTTTACTTGTGAGTAAGGGGTAACCCAATGTTTCCAAAAATCACGTGGATGACAATCAAAAGTACATTGATTTGTTACAAAATCAAATTTAAGTGAAAAATATTTAATGGAGGATATAATTGTTATGTATGAGATTGAAATTATAGAGTACATCTATAGAAAAAAATCAATGGAGTCAATTGTGATCACTGCACTCATTATGAAACAGTAAGCACATGGTGAGGTTATAAAGAGACATAACAAGAATCTTCAAAATGTAATTAAGCTCATCATTATTGAAGACAATGGTCAAAATGGGTGAGATATCCAGTCATATTTCAACATTAGGAGAATCAGGCATGTCTCACAAAACCCGTCAACAGAAGTCACTGTTAAGATGACACAATTAGAAGCTTCAGATGCAAAGTGTGATCAATCTAGAAGTGTGGTTTTTGTAAACAACATCTTCATTCAAAAGGACAACTTCATATTATGTAGTTTTATTGTAATTTTACATTGTGAAAGCTATAAGAAAAGGTTCAAAGTTATGATTCCACCAAGATATCTAAAAGAAAGTTTTAGGTTCATGTAAGGCTTTTTATATAAGAGAAAGGCTTGTAATTAATGAAAGTAGTCATGAGAGGTTGTTTTAGAGAGAAAGCATGGTTACAAGGTCTGTAGGAGGAGCATAATGGTTACTTCAAGGGATATATATTATACATCATGTGCATGAAGTAGGACCTTGAATCCATTTTTAATACTGGTAATCAACAATGCAAGAGGGACAATCATTTGCATCTATTTTGATAGTCATTTACCTCTACACTGGCCAGTTATCAACATTCAGAACTACAGTTCTTAAGAAAGGAAGAGCATGGTTTCATAAAGGAAAAATGTTCATATCCAATGGAAAAAAAAATGATGTTATAAAGTGATGTGATATTCAGAAGGAAAGATACAATATATTTGCAACAAATTTTGAATCCTTAGGAAACCATGTCAAAGAGTAGTGAAAGTATACAAAGTAAAGACTAATTATTTCAGCATTTGTTTCATCATAGGAAGGTAGTAATCATATGAATCAAAATAAAAAGGCACATTATGATAAATTAAATTTCATGGAATGGTGATCACAATAATTTTGAACAAAAGCTTTATATGGAGAAGGAGAATGTGAAACAGACTAGTCTGATTTTTTATATCTTCTAAATTTATGATGAAACTGTTAAGGAAAAGAATGAACACAGTAAAAGAGTCTACCATTATCAAGTGTATCAAATTCATGAAGAAGCACATCAATTATAAGAAGCATGAACAATAGATCATCCCAGGGATAGATATTCATTCAGAGACATTCACATCAAACAAAGCATGAAGCAAAAGTAATGCAATGGAATACAAGTAAAAAAGCATCAGTTACTAATCCAAAAGTAATTTTGTAGCGATAAATATCATAACAACAATTGTGAATCATATTCAATGAAAAGCTACAACTATAAGGGAGGTAATGGACATTCAGACCACCAGTATCAAAACCTTCCAATTCAGTAAAATGGATTTAAAACAACTATCATATGGATGTTTCACATGAGAAATATTAAAGGGGATTGTTTTATTGAGAAAATAGAGTTACTCTACAGAGTTACTATGTAATGAAATCCACAGTTTACAAAAAGCATTGGTTTCAGATACAAGCAAAGAATTATTTTCAAACCGGAGACATTATAGTGTCAAAGCATGTGCATACATCAAAGAGGTAATTTTTCATGGGGCAAACTGTAGTTTTGAGAAAGATCTTGTGACAGATAGCTCTTTCTTTCATTTCAGATTATTTCTTTAAGGAGGATGTGTTATTGTTTTAAGTGCATTGAAATAGTCATAGGAAAATAAGAATAAACCAATGAAAAAAATATACATGGGAGAATAAATCATGTGGTTGTACCAATATCAATAGAGAATACATCAGTTGACGAGTGAAAATGTAGCATGAAAAGATATAAACAAGTAAATAAATCAATATTTATGAGAAGATGAAACCAAAAATACAGCCAATAATGTTCACTTGAGAATATTACAATAGTGAATAGTGTCATTGACATAGGGTGAGTTGTTATAATATGTATACAACCCAAGGATAAAGGTTAGGGAGTAGTTCAGATTTATATTTAACTTAGAGAAATGTCAATTAGAAATATGAAGGGTACAAAGGCAATATCTTTCTCACAAGGTCAAGAGCTCCAATGTTACAAGGTGAGTTTCATGAACTACATCAAGGTCAAACTCAATATCAAATGGAGCATCATTGTTGTTTTTGGGAAAAAAATCAGTGCTATCAAATGCATGAGAAAGAGCTGATATCAAGTTTTATGGGTCAAGACAATGGCTACAACCAACATCCACAAGACAAAAGAAGCCTATGGGATAGTAAACCCTATTATTTATGCATTGTGAAGTGTTGATCCTCTGCATTTTAGTTTAATAGTGAGCCCTCCAAATCTCTCGAACCATTCTTCGCTAGATAAATCTTCAAAAGAGGCTACTATCAAACCATTTATGATCCAACAAGCCTTGCAACAATCCAACAAGCCTTGCAAAAATTTCAGCGCTCTCTTGAATATGATGATAGAGAGCAAGATCAAAAGGCCAAGAAAAACAAAGAGAAACAAAATAATCAAACAACAGATAAAATCCTAAACTTATGTTGACAATGCAGAACATTTACATAATAAAGAGCCTAAATAACTCACAATTGATGTCGTTCAGTGCAAATAAAGCCACATCTTTTGTGCCTTCCTCGTACACATGCTCTGTTGGACAAGAAGGGACAAAAACCCTATCTACACAACAAATTTACAATTTCATCACAAACAAAGAAGAGTGTAAGTCCAACGTAGAATTGGAGAATACACCTATAAGTGCTTATTGCAAAGTGGAAAGCTAATATTAAATAATCTGGTTTGAGAATTTCAACTGTTATTGCACTTCCCAAGATTTGCATTTTCATTTCAAGAACTTTTACCATAGTTGTGGTTTGGAAGAGTGAAAGTCCAATATTTATATTCTAGATTGAAAACTTTACTTTAATTATGCTTTGAAAGAGTGAAATATTCATTCATATTTGCAGACCAAGAACTTAATGATAATTGTACTTCCAATATTTGAATTGTGATTAATATCTTAGTAAGAAAAATGTAAAATTTAATTATGTTTTGAAGAATAAAGAGTAAAATATGGAGATTCATGTTTCTTGAATTATAATGGTGATTTATTGCTCATTAACTTCAATTTGTCTTACCAAGTTTAGATCTAAGATTTGAATTATGATAAGTTATCTCAATCTACGTTGGATGTTGGTGTGCCAGGATTTTGATCTACCAAAACTGTCATTCTTGATTAGCAAAGAGACTAAACCTTCTTCACTTACTATTTTCTTTTGTAGTCCTCCCGAAGCGTTGATTAAGGAGGACTTCTAAACTAAACCATGTTCCAGCCTTGTTTTGGATGGTTTATATATTATATGATACTTTGAAATAAAACTCATAATCATATGTAGAATAATAAATAGAAACAACATGAATTAGTCTTTATTTTCAACTCCTGTTACAACATTAACAAATAATTATTGTTTAAACTTCTGACCTAAGAAATTTTCTTTAGCAATCCAGAAGCTTAACAACTACAATGAAATTAGTTGACCAAAATTTTCTTGTATTAATCAACCACAAAGAAAATTTCCTTAAATCTTGAATACCAAGTTCTCACACAGCTAGAAGGCAAAGAGTGACGAATTCATGAGGACCAACACACTGAAGGAACCTAGCAAGAAATGTATAAAAATGAGTGGAATATTAGTCGATATTGTACCAATATTCCTCCACAACCTATCTTGTTTCAACTAACTATAAGTGTCAAGACAACCATATGATCAATTCTCAATTTTATAAAGGACTAAAACTTCATAAAAATGATGTTTTCAGGGTCCAAACTCCTAGATAAGGTCATAATTAGGTCTAGTAACTACCAGAAGGTATCAAGAACATAAAAGAGAGTAAAAAACACTTTGATTAAGACCAAGGAAGTATGATTACATCAAATTATCTAATGTTATTTCTTTTTTTCCATCGAGATCATCTTTGCATATTATACTTGCTAAGTTATCATCATAAACAAGAAATGCATTCAAGACAACCATATGATCAATGCTCCATTTTGCATAGCCTCTTGTGTTTTACCAATAGTTGGTGTACCCAAGTAGGTTCATTGGGAGTGATTTTCCAAATCAACCCCAAATATGAACTTGAATCGTCAAAATTGGATGCTATATTGAAGTTAGAAGTTGTTTTCAAAGGTGTAGAGCCTATAGTAAGAGATCTACTTGAAAAGTTGAGAGATTCAGTCCTAGAGGACAAGTGAAGCTATAAGCTCTGCACCAAGTGGTATCAGAGCTCAGTAAGAGTTCTTAGAAGAAAGACAAGATGTCAGTGGGAGATGGAGAAACCAATCTCAGAATACCACTTGAAGCCTTGCAATGTTGAGAGTGGGATAAAGGCTACATTTGAGACCCTAGATAAGGAACAACCTTATTGCACTTCAATTTGTTTTGAGAATAGTTATATATTATGTACTAAACAGGGCCAACCACGTGAAGGTGGAAGCTCATTTGGACCCACCCCCCTAACATCACTCTAAATTCCCCGTTAACATCTAATTAACATTCATTCATTATTTCATAATTTTCATCCATTAATAAAATGTAACATTCATTAATTATCACATGATAACATTCATTAACACATTATAAAATTTATGAAAATTCAATAGCACATAATCAAATTCATTGGCACATAAAAATCAGTCATTATCAATTAAGGTGCATAGATGACAATCATTTCTTTTTTTTTCTTTGGTTTTCTCGGTTTTGAGAAGAAATCTCTAAGAGGAGCATCAATGTCATTGTTACCCAAATTTTTCATCATGCAAAATAATAGAAAAATAGGAAAAGGGTGCATTAAGGTGCTTTCATTTAACAGTGTCTTTCAGGTGATGTGGATCAACATTTTTGTTATTGCATTCAATATCAAAATTTTAAATTGTACTCTAAGTGTTGATCACATGTCAAAATAGCCAAATTCATAATTGATCATTACATTGTGCATTCATACCGAATGTATTTTACAAATGTTCTTTCATTTTTCATATTTCAAATCAATAAAAAGAGTACAAAGACGAATTAGAAAGATGAGATAGAGTATGAGTAGATCCTTTGCATTGCCTTGAAGTATCGTCTGCATATCAGGAGCTAGATGTCATGTCTGGTCCAAGTCCTCTGGTCCTTTGTCTGAGTCTGCATCTGTCTGGTTCTAGGTCTTTAGGGGTTGTCCTGCATCATGGTTAAAAATGTGTTAGATCCAATTTGGATCTAAGCAATGCAAAAGAATGAAAACATCATACAATATCGAATTCTTTTATAGCTGCATATATTTCTGGTATTCAATGCAATAACAAAGTGTGTATGCACATAAAAAGAAAAGCACTGTTAAAAGGCAGCAGTACAACATTAGGTTAGTGAGCACAACAGTGGTCTGATTGATACACAAAATTGACCACTGGGTCATGTTCACTAACATAATGCGTTTGTTTTGATGTTTTTTGAGCTATTCAGAGTGGTGTATTATTCAAAAGCAGACTGGTATTTGTCACAGTCAAGAATCAAAAGGATGCAGTGAGCTTTTCATTATGATGTTCACAGAATGGTGTGTTGTTCAGATATTGTTCATTTGTTGAATTTATGCTAAATATCAAGATTAAGGTTACATAAATCTGTTTATGGGTGTCACGAGCCCGTGCTCAAACCCCATAAACAAATTTCATTGCTGAAAGTGAAAATATATGCTATAATTCTTGTCATAACTAAATCATTGATAAACGGAATATCAAAATAGTTTGCAATCATATATTTTGGTGCTCATTATCAAAATGCTTAAGAATGATACAACCTGGAAATATGCAGCCAGGTATATAATGACAGACATGTTGTATTTTAGGGGAATGTTGCTACATCAAATTGATTAAAGTTCATTTTTACAATCACAATGAGTCATGAAGGAAAGCCCAAGAAGCATAAGCATTCTCTCAAATGTATCTTTAAAGGCCATAGGGGAGCTACAGCTTAACCGACAGAATAAAATATGGTGGTTGTTGTTTAAAATCTATGCAGAAGACAAAAGAAAGTTACAGTGATCTCAGATTCAAACAGTACAATACAAGAACCAAGCATTATTTTTTTGTGCTCAAGCATCACAGTTCAATAACACAAGAGTGTCAAGACTGGTGCATAAAATATCTGAGGATAAAATCTTTCAACAGCCATGAGTCACTAAGTTGTGAGCCAGTGATAAAGCACTAAAGCCCGAGCTCGACTCTTAAAAGACACAAAGACAGCTTAGAGAAAAATAATAGTGAAGCCCTAAAATCAAATCATGAAAATAAAGTAGCAACATACATGATGCATATTAAGCTTATAGCACAATGAAAGAACCCAAATATCATTGCAGGAATCATGGCGGCATAGCAGGAAAAGACCCCATAACTCAAGCATTTTGAAATATGGAATATAAACTGCATATTCAAATAAAAGAAGACAGAGTGATAATATGGCATGAATGGTGACTTATCTATAGTGTTTATGCAGTGGAGGCCAACTTCCTGAATACAGTCCAAGTCTATCTATAGTCACAGGCCCGAGTTTGGTAGAGGATAGCGCCATCATTTATGGCATGACAGTGTGCACTCCAACCAATGACCCAAGCCCAGAATCATGCCATATGTGATGGCATTTAACACCAATAATAGAGAGAAGCCCATGGCACTCCAGTCAAGCCCGGGCTTCATGCTCAAAAGTAGATAAAACCCAAATACAGCGACATCATGCAAAGTTCAGAGGTGGAGCCTGACTTTTATGCGAAACATGAAACTCTAAACTGCTTAAAAATATACATAGACAATGCCATGTGTCATGGTAACAAAACCCCAGAAAGAATTCGAAGGCTCCATAGATAACGCCATATTTATGGCATGTTACAGATAGTTTACTCCAGAACAGTTCTTGCATAAAGAGCCCGAGTTTTAAAAGAAAGCTTCATAAGAACATATGCAGTGTGCCATACATTATGGCCTGATAACTCGCTATTTATAGACTTCCAGCTCAAGCATCAAACATACAGAACCCAATAATGAATGCAGAATAGCAGCATGGCAGCATTCAGCAACAAGAAACCCTCGATTTTCTCCACAAGATAGACTTCAAAATGAAATGTGACAATGCCTATGTCAAGATGGATAGGGATTTGGAATCCACCGAAGTAAAAATGAAGAGATATTTTTTGCATTGTATTAGTTGTGATGGGGTTAGAGTTAGCTTAAACCTTAGTGTCAGCTTTTCATATGAAGTTAGGGTTGTTTTTCCATGTTGTTGGGTTTATGTGTGAATTAGGTTCTTTATGTTTTAGATGGGGTTTTATACTTTGGGTTAAATTTCAAATGGTTTTTGTATGGTTTTTGTAATAGATTGGTGACATAATGTAAAAAGGGTAAAAATATTTTAAAATGCCAACTTTAGGAGTCTCATTTTCAAAATTGGCCTTTAGGGCACTAATCATACCTCAAATTTAGGGATATGTCTTTTGGAGGGGGGCTTGACTGGAAGCTAAGTTTTAGGCATGATTTTGGCCTAAGAATCAAGATGATCTTTATGTTTTGGAGGGAGATGTCATTTTTGAGATTAGCCATGTGGGCTATATAGATGGACTTGTGCTTCATATTTGGTGGAAAAGAGGTTTTAGTGAACTATTTTGTTCCTATACCACTTTTTCATGCATTTTGTATCCATTGGGTTGCAGATTTTGGAGAGAGGGCATATAGTGAACATATCATTCCTAAGTGCTTGGAAGGCCATTTTTGTAATCATTTTGTCAGATTTTTGAAGGAATGAACCAGATATTTTGACTCATATTTGTGA
>MU224545.1:1197956-1226722 GCA_018584345.1 Thuja plicata
ACCTTATTTGAGAAATGTATGTCGTTAAGTGTTGAGTTATTTGTGGTTGAACCCTGATAATTAAATTCACTAACCTATATGTTGAACAGTGTACCAAATCATCTGAATTTCATTATGTGTTAGATCTAGAACTATCATTTTCTTTTCAGGTTTTTGATTCATTCTTGGTGTATCACCCCTATCTATTTCCAATTTTAAAGTTTCTTTTCTCCCTTTCCCTACTAAGTCTCAAATCAGGAGGTGATATCCCATATTTTATAGGAACCGGCCTAGAATCCAGAGATTCCTCTTCACTCATAGTCTACCCACAGCTAGGAGAGTTTTCCATTGTGAGGATGGAATTGTCGTGTAGCCCTAATGCCTGAGTTAGGGTGACAATTCTAAGCCTGAACAGTAAGCAATTGTTTTTTCTTTACTGTTGAACTCAAAATCTGAATATTATTTTGTTCAAATCTGAAATAGATGTATCTTAAGTTTGCTGTTTGATGTTTATAATTATGTAGCTGTACATAAACTTTCTTTCTCTAAATTTTTTTTATCATTCTGAAATTCCAAACAGCAACCTTAGCAAGTTTATACTTTAATGCAAAAAATCAAACCAGATTCAAACACTTAGTCAAATTATCAATTTAGTGTAAACTAAAATGATAACATCTACATAAATAGTGCTTCTATGTTTGCTGACAAAATCATGTTCAAGAGGAAGTAGAAGAAGTGACATGGAAAAATGCATATGAAATCATCAAAGGAATAGTGCACATATATGTATCAAAAACATAGAAGTACTAATGTTGTTACAGATTAGTATGCCTTCACAGAAGAACCAATTATATTGTATCAAATTGAGAAAATACATAGTTTCATACACTATGGCATTAGACAAAGTACTTCATCTTGTGTTGTTCTGAACATTGTTATTTTTGAATGAGAGAAAATGATAAAACAGTGATATTCTTCTTTGCAATCAAATGAAAGAAAGTATGCATGTTCAACACTGATACCTTTTTATACATGTATACACAAAATTTGAACAAAACAACATATTATTTTAAAGATGGATTAGTGACACTGTTATAAATGAAGTTGAGAATCACATGTTGCTATTGTTGTACATGTTCAAAATGAAGTTGGGTAGCAATACTGTTGTTTCATGTTTTTTAAAATTTAAAAGCAGTGTTCTGAGCAAGAATAAAAGATGAACAACAATATCATTTGAACATTCAAGTGACAGTGTTATGCATGTTCATAAGATAAAACAATGTTGTTATTAATACAATTATTCATGTTTAAAATAAAATTCAATGAAAATAAGCATGTATATGACAGAGGTGTACGAATGAGAAGAAGAAATGTGCATATTTAGGTACCAAGCTGCATATCACAGATATTTCTCATGGGTGTCACGAGCCTGTGCTCGAACCCCATGGGTAATGATTGCATAAGAGTTGGTAACAGTATATTAATACCCTATTAGTCACTATTTTTACAAAGGTAAAAGAAATAGTGCATGAAGACAATAACAGGGTCGCATTTAAAGAACAAGATGCAAAATACACACAATGTCTCCAGTTTAGCAATAATAACATAGTCTTTTCATATTTTAAGTGAACTTCAGACATGGTGAAGAGCCCGAGTTCTTACAAGCTACGGTTTTATCAGAATAGAGTGCAAGAAGGGGCCTGAGTTCATCTATTTAAAAACTCCAGACAACATGCATAATGTAAGGACAACTTAATGGATACAACTTTTTATTCAAGCATTAAGTGGCGACAATATATACAACAGACAACAGACATGTATTAATTTATCAAATACATTTAGCAGAGCCAAAAAAGAAATGGAGTTCATCTCTCGATAACTACAGACAACATGCAAAGATGGAATCACTAGAAAACAATATCAAAACCCAGAATTAGTTGTTGATTAAAATAGATACCCAGATCAACTAAACCACAAAATCATCTACGACATGCATAGTAGAGACAAGAAACAACATGCATAGTGGAAAAAAGATAGAATGAATAAAAGAAGAGATAAATTATCTTCAAGTTGTAGCATGCAAATATAATAGAGGCCGAGTTCAAATGAAGAGGCCAAGTTCACCCAAGGACATTCAGAACAGTGCCATATATTGTGGCCAGAAGACTCCAAGTTGCAAGTTAAGCCCACTAACAGAGAGAGCCTGAGCTCTTCTCACCCAGAATATTATTAAAATAAAATAGCTCAAGTTCAACTTATGATACCATGCGAAGTTCAAGTGGAGGCCAACTTCATGTGGAGAGCCCGAGTTCAAGAAAAATGCATGCACAGTGCCATCTTCATGGCATTTTCAAACTAAAAGATTAGCCCAAGTTTAACTCAAAGAAGTAAAAAAGTAGCACCATATTTCAAGATGGAACATACAACTACAATGGAGGTCAAGTTCAACCAAAAAAACCTGATTTCAAAAGATGGATGCATGCAGTGCCATTATTATGGCATGTAAGGAGCAAGAAGATACAACAGTGGAGAGAGATTGAGCTCTTTGACAACAAATATTTGAAACTCCAGTATAACGCATATTTTGTGCTCTCCATGATAATAGAGGTGCTGATACATACAGAGAGTTCTAAATCTCTCAGAACTTCACCATATTACTCACAGAATACAAATAACCCAAGTTCAACAGATAAGCTTTTGTTTAACCAAGAGAAAATCAAACACAGAGAACACCATATTCTCAGTATGGTGGCAATCACAACTAGAACAGAAAACCCTAACGTATCCCAATGTGAAATGAAAAATGAAATGCAAAAATGCCTATGTAAAAGTGTGATAAACTTTGAAATCCACCTGACAAAAGTAATTAATGCTCTGTTAAGCTACAGTGCATGCCAAATTTCTACAAGTTCCACCATGACTCAGCTAGTACCACTGATGGAGATCTTTTCCATCAAACATCGGTCATGTTGACCTTAGGTGTAGAATGATAATTTTTTGCATGGTTGAGTATATACTGCGGGTTAGGGTTTCTTTATTTATATGCTAAGGGGTTAGGTTATATTACATTTTGATGTTTTAATATGTGTTTTAATATATATATTGGGATATATTATAAAAAATGTAATTCTTCAAATATCAAGATTAGAGAGCATAAAATTGGGGCTAGATTTAGGGCATTATTTATGCCTTAGATTTAGGGATTTATCTATTTTAGAGGGTTTTTTTGAAGGTTGGATTTTGGGCATGATTTGGGCCTTAAATTTAGGGTTATCTGTCTGTTGAAGAGAAATTTTGGTGAGGATTTCATTTTCAGAATTAGCCTTGAGGGGATATATAACTAAACCTCTTTATCAGTTTTAGGGGTTCAAAATTTAGGAGAGAAGAGGTATTAGTGAGCATATTGTTCCTTTACTTCTTTTTCACATATTTTGTAGCCATCGGTTCATGTTTAAGACAGATTATGGTCAAGTGAGTGTATTCATTCCTTGTCATTTTTTGTGCTTTCTCATGTAACTATTTGTAAATTTTGAGGAGAATAAAGCTGGACCTATTTGTCATACATCTTTTCTGAGTTTTTTGCTATTAATCCTTCCAAGTTTCTGCATTGAAGTGTATTGTGTCTTTTAGCATATATTAGTGAATTGTTCCAAATTCTTATTCTAAGTTATAAAGAGTACAAACCTTTTGCAGAAATTGCATGTTTGTGGACTGAATTATTACCATTAGTGGCACAAACCCTAATAGTAAATTCTAAGTCATCCTAGGTGTTTTGAAGTGAATATTATTGTAGAGTTTAGTAATGTATGTCCTATAGGTACACATTTATAATTCTGAAAAATCTGAATCCATTTGGTGTATCACCCTTTCAACTAGTTATTCATGTTTTCAGTTATCCTTCTCTCTTTTCCCAAAACCATAAAAATCAAAATTAGGTGATATTCCAAACCAAATAGGAACCGACCTAGAATCCAGAGATTCATTCTCTCTTCCACCAAGGAGAACGTTTCCATGTTACAACAAGATAGCTAGATTTCAAATCAAGCTAAAGGTGCAATCCTGATTGACAACAATATCTTGGACTTTCCACCTTTTAAGAAAAAAAACACTGTTAGATTCAAAAATGAAGTGAACTTACCTTTAATATAGTTTAAGAAATAGATGTAATGATAACTATCCTAGCAATGATATGAAATCAATATAGTGGATTGGGGTTTTAGTTCGGATATGATGTTCCACCATGTACAAATGGTGGGCCCGAATATCCTCAAACACTTGTCATTAAGTTTATCATAAAAAAACATCATTCCTTGCAAAATAATCATGGGATCATTAGTCAAAAGATATAATAGTATAAAATAAGAACACAATAGATGTAATCTTCTCATATTGAATGCAAGGTGTAATTAACATACAATTGTATTGTAAAAGAAAGGTCCAATATTTAAAGTACCTGGAAGTTTTGCTACTTTTAAGGGAACTCCTTCTTCATCGCTCACAAGAAATATGCAATCATTCACCATTCTCATACTTGGAATACAAGTACATCTAGGAAATTCATCATCATCATGTGATGCATCTCCTGTTGCATAAATTGAATCCATTACAAAATGCCCCTAAGAAAGAATACTTCAAGGGAAATAAACATATATATATATAATGACAGAGAAAATAAAATCTGTGTACGAGTATGTGGTGCCATGGCATCTGTGGTCATGCTATGCGTTGCCGACATTGCAGCAAGAAATACAACTGAGCCTATCATCATACAAGGCGGCGATAGTAAATGATCATTGAAAGGTGTTGAAGAATAAGATTGTTAGAACATAATAAAAGCAGTGATTAGCATGGACAATATTGTTAGAGCGTAAAAAAATAGTCCAACATGCGATCTACCTGAACCACCTGCAGTACCCTCATAATGACCAGGAGTCTCAAAACTATGCAAATAAAGATGTAAAAGCAACATATCCACTTATTTTTTAATGACATAAAAGACTAGTATAACATAAAAACTATTATTGAACTTTTGTTATAATTAAAAATTACATTAATACTTACTCTGTAATTTTGAGATCAGTGCATCAATGCAATTGCCCTCTTTTGTGACTCAGGAGTCAGAGGGAATATAGATGCCAATTGAGCCACTCTTTGTGAAATTATTTGGAGGCATTTTTTTAACTACAGAGGCTGGGTCATCACAAATACTGAAATCAACATCTAGGTCCTTGTCAAAGGACTCCTCCTGAGGGATTGCGGGTTCCTTTCCCTTTCTCTGCTGACCACCTGCCTGTGACAACAATATTACTAACACTATTAGAATTAATATGAAATAGTGATGAAAAGAACATAATAAAAAACACTATTTAACATTTTGCTTCTATCTAATTTGTAGTATAATAACAAAGAGGTTTACCTACTGGGAAGATGTGCATGCAGGATCATCATTCTCCCCTCTATGTGGTTGCTCCATATTTTGGCCCTGTGTTATTATTTAAAGTTAACCAATAATTAGAAAGGACTAGATTAATAAATTTCATTAGAAGATGATGATGGAGATGAGGTGGATGGTGAGGAGACTCCCTAGATGTGGTTGGAAAAAAAACTCAATTATTTAATGGTACATAGTACCTACCTACACCCCCATGATAGTGACATTTTTTGTATCTATGCGATTAAAATTGTAATCAACAAGAAGCTCTTCCCTTGCATGTATTGATTTTATCGCACATACAAATACATGATTTCCCTTACGCACCTCAAATATGCAATTGGGTTGCTTAATAGTTGATAGAGGTCACGTACTATTTATAAAACCTACAATATTCCCTGATGCTTTTGGCCTTCTGTAAATGTATATATTCACTCTTTTACTTTGTTCATTGTCTTTTTGTTGAATATAATTTTCCGAGAGTGCATACCTACACATACTTTTTTTATATTGAATAATTCACATCCAACTTTTGTAATCATAACAAGGTCCAACATACTCCATCAATTTGACAACTTTGCTATAAGAGATATTTATTCCATCCATGGAAAATAGGCCCAAACTATGTATTGATGATGGTGGAATGCGATATATATTGCCTTTAACACTAAAATCAGTGTTTATTGGAGGAAGTTTCTTGGGGACCCATTGTTTCTGTAGATATTGGTACCTAAAGGGCACCTCAATGTCGCCTTTTATCTCATAATTATAAGAACATGACCCCCCTTGAGCAAGGAAAAATTTCATGTGTATATTGAATTTCCTTCTAGTCTTTTGACCTCTAGTTGATCTTCCTAATTCAGACATACTACATGATTCACTTTCTTCTTCCATTCCTATATTTCCTTCGCTCGAGGAAGACACATTTGACAAATACCTATTTGTAGCTACCTGCACTCCATCAAATGAGAGAGATAGAAAGTAATGCAAGATATTTTTCAAATTGTGAAAAAAATTAATCTCTATAGGGTGTATTGACTTATACCTGTCGATCCATGAGACTGTGTGGGATGCTCATGAAAGGGGTTCGGGTACCTACATATGTAAATTTGTTGTAGGGTAAGGTCCCAGTAGTTCTTAGGCAAATCTGCATGGTGAAGGTTGTATATGTTGTGTGTGTGTGTGTGCACACAGATAAAAAAGGGGGCCTTCATCTTTTATCTTAAAATGACAAATATGCATATCTAATGCTTTTTGAGGGTGCGGGGAACAACAAATGGAGGAAAATTGAGGGCATATAGAACATGGATGTAATCTTAGAAAATAACAAGATGATATAATCATATAAGATTGAGTTTGTGATGGTACCTTCAAAGCTTTAGATGATGCTCAATTTTGATTTTATACTTGTACTCCAAATTAAGTACAAATTTTATAGCAAGCTCTATTGTTTGATCTTGAAAGAAAAAATCATTGCAAAATAGAAACAATAGCGTAAGTTCTATTGGAGAAAAACCTAAACTATCTTTTCACTTCATTCCATTATAAAATTCATTAAATCCTCTAAATATTCTCATAGTATTCATAAAATTTCCAAAAAAATTGCAAAAAAAATTATTACAATAGTACATTTGTTGTCGGGTAAGCTCCCAGTAGTGCGTAGGCAAATCTGCATGGTCATCAACTGTGCATATATCTTCTCTAATCAACTCTCATATACAAGTGAAGGTTGCATATTTTTTTAATGTTGTGTGTGCAAGTTGTTGATTGAGGGTGCAGGGAACAACACCCATTAGTAATGAATAACCCACCCTTGAAGAGAGAGATTTGGTACTTTTTCAATGTACAAAGTGGAAGTATGGTAGAGCATCTATGATCCCTTGGAAATGCTTTTCAGGTAGTAATGGTAGGATATCATATTTATGTTATGAAGCCTCTTTATCCAAAGGGTATCAATGGCATTTCTCTCTTTATTGGAATCGAGGGTGCAGAAGATGCTTTGCATTGTTTGGGTATACCACTCAATTTCTATACCCAATGGATGCAAAGCAATCTTCTGCACCCCTTATTCGGTTGAAGATAAAGGACATTGATCCCCCTTTGATAAAGAGTCTTCAAGAAAGATATATGTTATCCTATCATTTCTACCTGAAAAGCATTCCTAAGGGAGAAAGAGAAACCAATGATTAGTAGTCAACAATGGTAAGAAAGAGCAACGATTATACAAAACCATAGTTACAATTATAGTAAAAGACTTCTATTACAATGTAGGAAAATAATCTCAAAGAAGATATAATGGAGCCACCATTTTTCAAATAAGTGATATTTGAGTATGTATCAACAAAAACATTTACAAAGAAGAGTGTTCCAAACATCATGTCTACATTTGATCTAAAGATGATCTAGTTTGTTGACAAAAATGCCAACTCCAAATAAGTAGTCCATCATAACATTCCTATTGTCACAAGTGAAAAATCTTCATTGTGACCATAGAAGATACTTATAGTAGCATAGTCATCATTAGCGCAAGATATATTGAACACCTCTTATGCCTCCACCATTTTATTTTCAAAGCCAACTCTATTATAAAAAATTGAGCCAATCCCGCCAGAGATAATGTTTGGATTGATGGTTTGAATCCCCTGTGCAACTTTTTCTGAATTGTCGGAAACAACCACATGCTTAACCACCTTCAAGACCCATTCTAACCGACTGGTAACTTCAAAGAGAGTAGAAAAAACTAGTTTATATATCACCCCATCATGTACATGCAAGCTAGCAATATTATGTTTCAGAAGGTAGAGAATAGCGTGTTTGATGTCATCATCATAGACATTAAATAATCTTGAGCACTGTTCTTCCAAGGACTCCAAATGACAACATTCAATACCAAATGTTCTATCTAGTGAGAAGACCTAAAACAAAGTAACAATAATGAATAAGTATGCCAATATAATGAATAAGTGGGCAAAATACATTGATCCAATAACAATAAATACATTACAAATGCCAAGCTCATGGTCTCAATTAAATAAACAATGTATAAAATAAGATATGGTGCACAACAAAAAAAAGTATGCAATGATAGAAATAACATTGCATGATGCCCAATCTCAAATTCCAAATATTAAGTTTATTAATGTATGATCTAATAGCATCAACCTCATTAATCATTACCTTTGACTCCTCCATCATTATAGAAGACATAACTACCTACAACTATATTTCATAATTCCTCCTTTGAAGTCATAGGTTAGTTTAAAATGGAGAAAGTATAAAAACACACCAATCTAATCCTAAAACATCATATAACTGGAATTAATCACATCTCACAAATGTATAGATTATACTATAAACCATTATATTATATATATCAAGTATCATCTTTGAATACAAATCTTTGCGAGTTAGGACTATTACCATTTTTCCTTTTAGGACAATCAAAAAAATAATTAATGACCCTTACTAAATAAAAAAATATAGACACGACAGATTACTTGCTTTTTATTCTATATTACTTACTATTCCAGTGCACGTTCCACCCGCAACTTGATCAAGTCTTGTTTGATGCTTCAATTTTGTGTTGATTGCCCTATAGAAGTATACAATTTTTTAGTTACCCAATATGTTATTCAAAAAAAAACAATAGAATAAAATACTTGTTGAGAAAGATCATAGGAGTATCAAAAAATTAAGATCCAGAGGTAACCAATTGCATTAAACAAACATAAAATACTAACTATGACCTTGACATGGCCTTATTGCATTGATTTCAATGTACTCTATTCAAGGTGTGTTTATTCATAACAATTAATTTCAATATAGTCTACTTGTTGCTGCAAATTTCAAATGCTTTTTAATCTAATTGCACTATGCAAGTCCATTTTAGCGACCATGTGCCTGTCATCCTCAATCAAGACTAAGGAACACTATAAGATAGGATTTTATTTGGCCTTTTCATTAAATGATATTTTTTGTCCCAAGATACTTCAGATGCAAAAGCATCCTAGGGACTGAGCAATCTTGTACCAGTCCAAACCATTTTCCTTTCTTTTGTTTTCTTTTAGTTGTTTGCACAGTAGATCAACTATTGTGTTTGGCTTTGTGCAGTGTGCATCAATGGTTTTGGCTTGTGGTTTTGATGCCAGAAGGATATATTACAGTAACACAAAAACTAGTCATTGAGATGTCAGAGCCACATGGGCATACATTTGTCTTCCAAAAATAGAGTATGAAACCTTGTGGAACTACACAAAGTGGGGCATGTTACTCAGGTAAGCTTAGTAAAGCCGTGCAAGATTCAGTCCATGCCTTGAAAATTATATTATTGGAGAAACCATTCGGAGGCCAACATGTGGAAAGCAATGAACACCTTTTCAGTTAAGTTAGGTTGTGTAAAATGTCATTTATGCACAATGGCATACAGAGGTGTTCCAAAAACAACCAAAGAATCAGCAGACCTGCTGATGGAAATGAATTGACATGATTTTCAAAGCTTCAGTTGCTAACATGTGGTGTCGCAAGGACCATTCAGTTCCCATATCTATAAATTAAAAAAGCACCCATCACTTAAACATAAAAGTGGAATTTTCCTACTATAGAGGTTATTGGAGTCAAGCTAAAATTGGAACTAAAGTTTGAAATAGAGTCAAGACTAAACATGATAGTCATAGGCATAACTGGTCTTAAAACAAGGAGATAGATTGAAACACAGAGAGTCTCTACCAAAGAGTCATGCTTCACATATGCACTCCTTAGAAAGACTCAATACAAAGACAACCCACTCACCCAACCCATCTTAAATATTAAACATGTACTTTCTTACATAGACATAAGTTCACACAAATATAACCAAGTAGTAAATTAAAACCATTTTTCCAATATTAAATTAAATTCTTACCAAAATTTGAATAAATGGTAAACTTCATGGAATCATTTTGCATCAGGATTACATGGAAATGTAAACCAAGATTCATATAGAGAAAGGTGTTGCTCTTGGAAAATGGTTGATGGTGATTGACGAAGAAGATTTGAAATTGATGATTGATCCAATTCAGATTGGTGCAACATTTTCAAATCTTCTTCATAATCATCATCAAATGAACATTTTCAAATATTCTTCTTCATAATCCTCATCAAATAAATATTTTCAAATCTTCTTCATCATAATCATCATTTATTGAACTTAGAGCCTTGCATTTTTTCTTGGTAAAATAGGAACACTGGATCTCCTTCCTATGACCCAATGCAAAGTGGAAGTATGACAAAGAATGCATAAAAGTATTTTTTTTACTTCTGTGGAGTAGTTAGTACACGGACAAGAAGTTTTCCTTCGTTGGCATCCAAAGGCATATGATTTAATTGTTTAATGATTTTATTTTGAGAGAAAAGAAAATGTTAGAAATAACTATGTATTAACTAAATGATCTATAAAGAATGATCGCAAATGTCAGAACATATAACTACCTAGTCAAGCAACTTGTCAAAAAGTTCACAAACAAAACAAAACTGCATTGATATATCATTTTCCTAGAATACTGAATAGGATGGGCTAATATAATAAAAATTGACTATTGAAAGAACAAAAATGAGTAAGATTTTAAGAAAAATGGCCATGAACTTGTAAAAACAACTTTGAATTATACAACAATGACCACATTTTTCACTAAAAATGACCATAAGATATAAAAATGCAAAGATGTATGAAGCTGCATATTTGATTTAAAACATGTCACCAAAGTTGGTAGAATACCCCTATCCAAGGGTCAACTATGTAAGTCTCTCAGAAGTAGAACATAATAAAAAAGAAGGTTAAAGGATAGAATACATCTACTTTTGGTGGCATTTTCACATAGAACAAGGAGATTAGTTCTAAGTTTGAAAATATACAAAATTTGATGGTTGCTGACAATTGCTCCAAGTCCCTACATGAAGAAGAAAAATAATGGAGGTGGAAATGGAAAGAGGCTGGAAATATTCATTTTCTATAAGAAAAATCTCAGCTTTTTAAGTTTATTATCATCTTTCACACTGGATAAAAATGAGCATTTGAACATAGGCTACAATGTGAAGCTAATTTTAGAGTTTTATCCCAGTGTTCCAAGAGATATCTTGGTAATATTTAGGTCTGAGTCCAATTTTGTTAGGAATACAGAAAGAACTAACTCATCATATTAATTCCCACACAAAATAATAAAGTCAATAGAACTTATTTGCTTCTGCATATATATACATATGCATACATACACACACACATATACATACATATGCATACATACATATACATACATATGCATACACACACACACACAATAGTCTTTGTTGAATATTGAAAGGAAGCTATTTGTAGCAAACAAGACAATGTGCAACGACATTTAATGGCTCAAAGACAAAAGGGTATCTAGATCTATCAATTAATAGAAGTATCCCAATCAATAGGGTCCCATTGAGAAATAGACATGGTAGAATAAGAGGCTACAATTACTAATGTCATGTACCATAGCTAAAGACAAGAATCATTGATAGGGGTCAGAAAACATTGAAACAATGCATCAATGAAGTGACCATGCAGAAATCCTTGAATAACATGAGTCAAAGAAATGGTTGAAAAGGAAAGAAGAGTGGCAATTCGTGAATAAAATTGGTGTAGGAGCTACAATGTGCCAATAGATTATAGTATTATCATGGAATGTTTTGACAAGTCCATGAAGAATACATTATGAAGAAGCCTACGAATAGTGAATGAAATGCAATGACAGAGACCCAGCTATGGACAAAAGTAGAGGGTGGGTATTTGCATGAGATTAAGCATGGTAGAGAGTCAAAACTATGAGATTAATAACATATAATATGGTGAAATACATTGAAATAAAAATTAAGTGACCCTCAATAAGATTAATCCATGATATATAGTAAGAAGGAAATAAAATATAGAAGCATATCCCAACGAGTCTAAAAGAAAACAAGATGAAAGTGATACGAATCATAAATTTAAAAATCAATAATTTCATGTGTATCAAGATGTTGACTATCATAGATAAATAAATCAATGAAGAAACACTGATAAAAAATGATTAAAACAATATGAATGGATGGTGTTGAAACAATCATTATTGACAATGGAAATCATTGGTGTTGACCATGATAACAATGCTATAGATATTTTGAGTGGTTCTCTCAATTTTTATACCTTTTATACATATCTTTTCCAATAGTGGGAGAATTAAATACAAAGAGCATTGATTAAAAGTAAAGCACCAAGGGTTCCTTTCAAAGAGAAAGAAAAAGAAACACTATCATGATCAGATTAGAGGGCATAGCTTTAGTCAAGGGTAGATAGATATCAATCCTAAGCTCCCGTGACCAATAATAATCTATATCGGTATTGAACATTCATTCCGGCAATTCCTTGTCAATCGATCTCGCACCATGTGAATGAAAACTAGATGCTTCTTGCGGGGGATATCTTGTCAAAACTAGACACACTTGAAAGTGAAATCGCTACGAGAAATCAATCATACATGAAACTGTTCATACACATAACGAGGGATCAATGTAGTAGTTCAGTGCTTAGACCTTTCAGGTTATTTTTGGCTTTTGCTTCCTATAATATAATAGGGCATCTGCCTATAGTTTCATGTGTAGATAGAAATGCTAATTCTCTGAGAAATAATATAGATTAGAGGGCATGTGTTTATAACTAAATACATGAAATGAATGAAGGAAATGAACATCAGGTGAAAAGAAATGGACATATCATAATCACTGCAATTGTTAACATTCACTGCTAAAAAATAAACCCTAATGTCTATAAATCACATACCTTCAAAATGAATCACAGATAAAAGATGAAGAAAGAGGAGCTACAAGACATTACACCCCATCCAGTTACATTTTCTTCAGGCGCAGCTTTGACCTCAAATTTGCTTCCTCCCGCTCCTTTTCTGATATCTTCAGCATAAAAAATAAAAAATGATTTGGCCGTTTTACTTTTTTTTTGCATGTATAGCCTGCAACTGTTGGAATTATGATGGTCTATTTAAAATGCATCAGAATTCTGACACCATCAGGGACTATTACAAAAAAAACCCAAAATCACAAAAAAAATCATTCGTCGAAAGTTGCAGTCAAAATTTGGCCCCAAATGTAGTAGTGACACATCCTAGTGAAGGATCTATCTCTGGAAATTCTAAGTAATCTATAACATGGTGACCCCAATTTTATTCCAAATATCTTATAATGTTAATCATATTGGGGTTATGTTTGATGGTTGGGTATCCTCCCTAAGAGTCTATCCAAAACTTATCCTTTCCTCCATCTTGTATATCCCAAGAGATAAAATCACTTATCAACTCTCTACATTCTAGCATAAAGTTCCAAATTTGGGATCCTCTAGGTGGGTTGATAATTCTAAAAATACTCTTTGGGGATTTATTGTCCAAATAATTGTTCCTAATAATTTTGGCCCATTTACAATTAGATTCTTTGTATGATCTCCATACAAGTTTTGCTTCGAGGGCTTGATTCTGATTTTTCAGATTCTTAAATCCTGCTCCATCAAATTCTTTTGACTTACATAATTTATCCCTGTCGATTAAGGCCAATTTATTTTTCTTTCTGAGGTGCATTGCCACAAGAAGTTTTGTATCCTCTTCTCTAAGTTATGGATTTCTTCCTATGATAGGGAGAGACAAGACATTTGATATGTTGGGAGAGCTTCTAGAACTAATTTAATTATTGTGGTTTTGCTCGCAGATGTGAGCTACTAGCATTTTCAACTATATATCCTCCTTTCTAGTTTTTATATAAGGGGTTTCTACATTTTGTTACTTTTTATGCCTTTGTCTAGAGGGATGCCTAAATATTTTCTTGGGATTGAGCCCTTTTGAAAACCCAATATTTTCCAAATGGCAATTTCTTCTCTGGGATCCATGTGGAAAAATAATTTTTTGGACTTATCTGTATTGACTCCCTATCCTGAGGCATTGGAGTACTTAATTAAAACATCATTTAGTTTTCTACCTGCTTGTTTGGTGCCTTTTCCTGCTAGGATGGTGTCATCCCCAAATTGCTGATGGGTGGTGTTGGGAACGCCTTTTGTGATCTTTACTTTTTGAATTAGATTTTGGTTTTGGGCCTTTTTTAATGTTATATCTAGTATTTTTTCCATTATGATATAGAGGAAAGGTCAGAGGGGACCCCTTGTCTAAGACCTTGAGAAATGATGAAGTACCCCTCAGGAGATCCATTGACTAGGACCAAGAATTTGGGGGTAGATATACAATAGAAAATTAATTTGATCCATTGTTTGGAGAAACCAAATGCCTCTATAAATTTGCATAAAAGAATCCAATTGACCTTAGCATATGCCTTTTTTATGTCCATTTTTATCAGGATGCTTTGGTCTGTATTATTTTGTATGGCTTCTTGAATTATAATTTTCCCATCAAAGATTGATCTTCCTGGACAAACCTTGTTTATTCCTCAGATATTAGTTGGTTTAAAATGGGTTTGATTTTGTTGACTAAAAGTTTAGAAAATACTTTGTATAGCGTGTTACATAATGATATAGGTAAGTAATCTTCTGGGCTTTTAGCTATGTCTTTTTTGGATATCATGGTAATGAAGGTATTGTTAATTTAACTCAAGATGTTGCCCAAATTTCTCATGATTTTATTGTTGTTATCATATCTTATCCAATAAAATGTCAACTCTTATGGAAATAACTGTTGGCATTAATGGGAAGTAGTACTGAGAGGGGAGGGGTGAATCAGTACCTCTAAAATTTTTAACTCTTTTCACCATACATCTTTAGTAATCATTCATAACTGCATTACCAACAATTACTTTTGTTCTTTCTTATGCATGTAGTATTAATTCATAATTTTAATAGTTTGAAAAATTCATAGAAACATTCATGAAAGTATTAAATACATAACACAAGATATGATATTGTAGAAAACTCCTGTTAGGAAGTAAAAATTGCGGTGGGGATGGCACCCAAAAAACTTCACTATCTGCAGAATGGAAGGGAGATGATAAAGGCTTACAATTGATCACTTCTGATGATCTACCCTATTAGGAGTATTAAGGTGGAGACCGGTTAATATCTACTCTATTAAGAGCTTTAGAAACATTGATTTAAGTGTGCACTCAGTTAAGAGATTTACAATAGGACTGTTAAGTCCACCTTTCTTGAAAGGATTTCTTATGTGTACTACACTTATTAGAATGAGTACATATGATTGACCTGACTATATGCAATCTACAATTTCTGATTATAGATCCATTAAATCTCTCATAATAATAATATCACCTTAAGTGATTGATTAATACATTTCTCTGCTCGTTGGTAGCCTGTGTTCTAGTTCTTGAAACTGATTTGATTCTTTTCTGTCCTTCTGCATGAATTCTCTTGTGTGGTCTCTAGATGCTCTCCGTGGCTACAATCTTCATTGAACAACAACTATTTACAATAGATTGAGCATCTATTTATACAAGTATTTGACCTATCTTAGAATCATGCATTACAATGTTAACTCTTAGATCCAAGGTTTACAACTTGACCTTGATCTTTAGTTTGCATGTTTTAAATCAGTAAAACTAATTAAAACAATAATAAATACATTGGTTCCTCCGCACATAATGAATTTAAAAGAAAATCAAGAAGTTATAAATACAACTTTAGTGATTTATCTGATGTGGAAATTCAGATCCACTTTTTGTGGGTTGTAACTGACTGTTGGTTCTTGGTCGTCGGGTTGAATTGAAAGTCTGTCAGCATTCCTTTGTTGAACTGATTGTTGGGTTCCCTTCATCTGTCAGGTTCCTCTCTGTTCTATTCTGTCGGGTTACACTGTTGTTACTCGTCAGGTTCCATTATCCTTTTTGTCATCGGATAACACTGAATAGTGTTTGTCAGGATGCTTTGAACTTTGCAGTATTGGGTAACCTTGGTGTCAGGTAGTGTTGTGCCTTGTTAGTTGGTGTAGTGTAGACCAATGGTGTAGATCATGTTTTTCCTTGTGTATACTAATGGAAAAATATAATGCCTTCAATCTCCCCCTTTGACATTAGTATCAAAAACTAATATGTGCACAATACTAAAGAGTTTAGTATGTACACCATGTCTATATCCTTGTCATTATATGATTCCCCCTAACTGTATGCATCGATATAGTATAAGTATATATGTACATATGTATGCTGGCCTCTATACTATACATTCCTTGTTCTTTGCTCTTTTAGTTGTATGACTGTACATAGCATTTTCTCTTTTCATATTCCCCTTTTATACTAACTGAACTGTACATATCATTTCCCCCTTTATTTGATACTCATAACAAAAGTGTACAACTTATAAGATGCCAAAAATTGACAAAATTTTGCAACTTACAATGTGTCAAGAATACGAGAATGGGTTATCTTGATGTCTTCGAGAAATTTCTCCCATTTTTCTTTTAGGAGTTGTAGTGCCATGTGCTCTAGCTCTAACCTTGCATGCATATCATAAATGTTTTCTATGACAGACATTTATGGGGTGGCAATTAGTGTGTTTGCCTCTGTCACATGTGGCACACCCCAAAATTGGCACCTCACAATTCTAATCAATTTTGGTGCGTTTTCTCATCATCAAAGTCCTATTGTACTAGGAAAATTCTCTTCCTAGTTGACTTTAATTGACTTAGTCTCAAATGCAGAAAACCTAAATTTGCATAAATCTCACATTATATTTAATTTCTAAATTATCAAGGTTTATAAGCTAAAAATCCCTATGATTAATTAATTTAATTCTAAAGTCCTAAGTGCTTTTAAATTAAATTAATTCCACCCCCTTTAGCTAATAGACATCAAAAGGAATTAAAATAATTATTTGCTTATTTGAGTGAATTATCCTCAAAAGGAATACCATAATTACATATGAAAAGCCACTCGTGGCAATAGTTCATTCTTTTAATTGAATAATTCCTTCAAGATTGTCTCACCTTCCTCCATGGAGATGAAGAGTTAGCTGTTTCTTTTCAAGAAACTCTTCATCCCCTTCTTAGGTTGTTCTATATTATGGACCTCATTTTCTTCATTTGTGGGGATCAATTAGAGAGCATCAAAATTATAGCAAAATCTTGTCTCATTTCTTTCATGTTTTTAAGCCTTTATTGCATAATTAGCATAACTTCATTTAGAGTAATGGTTTATTGCATCTTAATATAGTTTGCTTACATATCTAATAGCTTAATTTTATCATCTTTTCAAGCTTTCTAGAATAAATATGCATTTCAATTCTTTAATTCTAATGGCATTTTTCATATAGAGTAATTTCAATTTTATTTTTTATCATACTTTAAATCCTCTATTTTAGCAATGGTCATGGTTGTTGGCTCTCGTTCTGAGAGTAAATTCGACACCCCAACTAAATAGGAGGCAACAGGTCGATTCAATCAAGTTTGTGAAATGGACAATTCATGTTCATCTTTCCAAATTTGATGATTGAGAAAGGACTATGTTGGGTTTGTGCCTGATTTAAGAGGTCACATTCAAGCACACACATTTTGGCACCCACTGTGGGGTAGAAAAAATGATTTTTGACCTCACTCTCAAAATTTTCTGACAGAAATTTGAACTCTATCGTGCGTCCGTATATCACTGGTACAGAATATCACATGAAGTTTTAGATCGAGCCACGTGAAGTTTTTCTCCCAGTAGCATTTTCTTACTCGAGGAAACACACTCTCGCGTAGGTCCCTGGACTTTCTCTTGCACAACTATATACTTTCTCACGCGAAGTTTTACAGACAGTCATTAAATTTCCAGATTCTGCAATTTACTGTTATCATTTTCTGACATTTACTTTCTGCTGTTGATTTCATGTTTCTAATTTCTGCTACAGCATAACAGTGGGCTGCAAGTTGCTTGTCAAAGATCATGAAAAATTGCTAACAGTTTGCTTGCAGGATGGTTGTCAAAGACATATTAAAAACATTGTGCTTATTTACTATTTTTCATTCACATAGTTTAAATAGGGCTTTGTTAAAATTTCTTAAGGGTCCTGATAGGAAAGTAGGGGAATAGGCTCTTCATTACATGGAAGTAATGCCCATGGATGAAACCGAGACCCAAATGTTTCTAGAATGATGGATACTTGGGGAAGTAGAGCAAGTTAGTGGATCTTTAACACATCTACTTGTTAGGGGATTATGCTCTTCTCTCTTTGAGAGAATCAGAAACCCAAAGGCTTGTGGATTTGGTGGAGTGAAGCTAGCTAGGTGATGAATATGTCTTGCATGTTTGGGTAAGTTGAAGAGGTAGAGAAGTATGCTCCTCTCTTTGAGATAATCAGAAAATCGGACCCTTGAATCCAAGCCAAGTTGGTGTCACCTTTAGAGGGCCTGCCGGAAGTTGAACCTCCGGGAACGACCCAAGTGAGTACACACCTATCGCCGGTGATTTCACCTCACTATAATAAAGTCTTCTTTGTTGATTCCAAAGAATCCAAAGCCATGGTAACTTCTTTCTCATGATTTTGACTATCATCTTGAGAAAGCCTTGTTTTTTGTACTGAGCGGCGCCGCTCCCAACCTTGCTTGCAAGGGTGTATGACTTTCAAGTGTTGGTGTGGCTGCAAGGCCCCAACTCTATATTAAAGGCACTAAATTTATTGTGAATGGAAGCCCACTAAAAAATCTCTTAGTTAGATGCCTACGCAGATCACCTCTGAAAGAAGACATAATCTGTGCGCAAGGAGGGGGAAGAATCTCTCCCCTAGATTCTCGACATAGGTATGCACCTGGATGCTTAAAGTGGTATATGACACTGGCCCCTACTTTAAGGGTAACCTTCGAACATATATACTTAGTCCTTGGAAACACAAAAAATACGGGCACCCTCTCGGGGGTGACACTACTGTGTGAGGTGCATGCATACGCATAAGACAACGGGGCATGAATTTTGTCTTCTCTACCATTTTTTTTTGTAGGGATAACTAAGTATTTGTTTTGAGTCTTAAACTATCCAATCATGATCAAACAAAGACTCCCATGATTCTGCCAAGTTGCTTTGTCCTTGGTAGAACTATTTATGACTATTGCTTGTGTCACTATTGCTTGATTGAAACTTCGTGCTTGTTAACGAGTGCTTGTCACCTTCAAACTCAGATTGCTGATCTGTATTATCATAAAACTGCCCTAAATCTAGAAATTTTGTCAGAGAACAACCCTGACTATCTCAAAATCTGGTTTTTGTATCAAAAAGTGAGTCTGTTTATCAAAACCTGGAGTTTTCTCACACGAGATTTAAAAAATTGAGCACTTCCTCGCGCGAGCTTGCATTTTCTCACGCGCAGTTGAGCACTTCCTCCCGCAAAACAACACTTTCTCATGTGAATCTGTACCCTAGTGCTCTAAACCAATGAGATTTTTCTCATTGACTGGTGAGTTTTTTGCCTGATCTAACTTTTGTCTGGGATTTGATTTCGTGTTTCCCTATTGTTTGCAGTATGAAATTGGTTGTTTTGAGTTGCGAACTGAGTGATTCTTACTCAAACTTGTCTTGTCTCTTTGTCTCTATCCTATCTTTTCTGTGTTTTTGTACCTTGCGACACGATAGTCACATCTCGATTATTCTAACCATACTCTTGACGATTTGTGCCAGGTGCATCTCACATCTTGGCTGTTCTAGCCTATTACCTCCTTTTTGTTATTTCTAGAGACAAATTTTTGAGTTGGATCCTAAGTTTTCTCTCATTTCATCTTTGTCTATGCCTATTACGACTAGAAGCGATAATATATTTCCCATTTGTGGTTCTGGAATAGGTAGAAGTAAACCTTGTAATCAAGGAAAAGGTCATTTTGAGCCCATTATTCAATCTGATAGTCAAGAAGGATCCTCACGTTCATCTTCCACATTTAGTATAGATCTGAGTCTGAATCAAAAACCAGTGTTCTAGCTATGCTCTAATCCTTTGTTTCAAGATCAACATAATCCATTTCTTTAAGATAAATAAGGCTTCAGAAAGTCACTTGTTTGGGTTGATCCTATTAACAATCCTTGTTACCTTAGTGATCCTTTTGAACATATCAATCCTTTTGATCCTATCAACCCCTTTGATCTGCCAAGAGATACATTGACCACGAGTTCTCAACTCGATACTCACACTCATACTGAAGAGGTGCACACGACACAATCTCATGTTAACGACATGTAAACTCATTTTGATTACTTACAAGGTCAATATAGTGGGGTCAATGACCAATCTCAAAATGATCAGGGTCAACAAGAAGAGCAACATCATAATCGCCCTCCTCCATATGACTAGGGTCAAGATCAGAGTCAAAGCATTTATGAGATCCTTGGTAATGATGATGAGCCAATAACTCAAAATGACATAGATGCTGCAAAATCTAATAAATCTATCATCAAGATGATGGAAATACTCCTTGTGGAAGATAAAGAGAAATATTTTATAGATTTGGAAAAACAAGGAGTTAAGCTACCCCCAAACTTCCAAGTGGAAATACTTGTGGCTAAAGAAGAAGAGAGTGAGACTACCAAATTGCATAAAGTAATTCAAGATATACAAAATTAAATCAGCCAACTTATGAAAGATAATGACAAACTCGCACAACAATTCACGATGGAAAGCATCTGTCCTTTTCCTTTTGATAGAAGTCTTCATATGCTACCTTTTCCTAAAGGTGTGGAGCTTCCTAAATATGATAAGTATCTAGGTACCACTGATCCTCAGGATCATTTGAGAGAATTTGGGGCCCTATCTATCGAGTTCATGCATGATCAAACCTATTTGATGCATCTCTTTCCCTGAAGTTTGGGTGGACCTGCCATGGAGTGGTTTTCTCGACTACCCACCGACATCAAGACTTTTGATGAGATTGTCAATCTCTTTATACAACACTATTCTCACAACATACAACATCTTGTCAACATAAGGGACCTTTGCAATCTCAAGCAGAGGTGAGGGGAGCCATTCTTAACATTTCTCCAAAGACGGAGACAACTTTGCACTAAGTATCCTCGCAAAATACCTGAATTTGAGAAACTAGATATCTTCTTGGATAATCTCACCCCTAATTTTGGGTATCAAGTACAACTTCAAGGTCCCCTTAATTTTGATAGCATGATAAAGCAATCTATGAGGATAGAGGCATTTATGGTTAAAAAGGTGAATTGACTTTGTATAAAGACAACAAACAAGGTTCCTCCTCTTCCAACAAAGATAAAGGGAAGTTTGTCAACAAAAATAGGGATGTTGTGAATGACAGAGTGGTTGATAATGTGACCCCAACTCCTTCAAAACTAGTCTTCAATCTCACTTCTGGTATACAAGTGACCAAAGCTGTTGAAAAGGCTACAACAAATACTTAATCACCTTCTAGATTCTCTGGCAACAAACCTTGGGCCCCTCGACCCAAGCGTGAATTTACTTCTTTGGGAGAATCGCTTGACATGGTTTTCAAGACTTTGGTGCAAAATCAAATTCTCGCTCCTTTGGAAAAATGTCTATATGATCCACAACCACGACCCCATTGGTGGAATGATAATGCATACTGTGACTATCACCAAAATAAGGGTCATAAGATTGCTACTTGACTTCAATTGCATCATAAGGTCCAATATTTGATTGATAATGAGGTTATTGTTGTGGAAAATCATAATAAAAATTTGGATCACTAGAAATTCAAAGATCCCTTTCCTCATCACGAGAAAGGTGAGTCTTCCAATGCTAAGAACAATAATGCCAAGGTTAACTATGCACATGCCACTTATGACAATGTCATCAACATGATTGAACCTGTAGAAGTGGAGTATTGTAGTATGATTACTACTAAGGGGAATAGGGATGCTCCTAAGCCTAAGAAATCATTTGTCTTGAGAGGCCCTGGGTCTTGCTCATCTAAATCTGAAACATCTCAGGATTGCGCAAATAGTGTTACTAGATCCCGTGCTAAGATCACTATCAAGGGTCCTGACCCTCTTGCTACTACATCCACACCGAAACAAACCATGGATAAAGTTGTTGTTGGATCCACCAACAAGACCACAAAAGTGGTCCCCACACCTTCTACTATTGGTTACAATATTCTAGACCAGCTGCAAAGAACCAATGCTCAAATAACCATCTTTGAGCTGTTGAAGATCTCGCCTGCTCACAGGCAGATTTTGGATAAATCCCTCATAGAGGCTAATGCCCCCAAAGACATTAATCTGGATTAGTTTCAATCCATGGCGGGTCACTTGAATTCACTGCATTATTTGTCCTTCTCAAAAGAAGATGATCACTCAATTAGTCACCCGCATAACGCTCCTTTGCATATAGAGGTCATGATTGGAAAACGACTAGTCTGCCATGTCCTTATTGATAATGGTGCTAGTCTCAATATTTTCTCTTCTCACTTTCTCACTCAGCTAGGTTATGATGAAGATCGCATAGATTCCCGCAAGAGAATTACTATCAAGGCCTATGATGAAGAAGAAAGAAAGTCTAAAGGTTTAGTTGTGTTACCCATTCTGGTTGGACCGGTTGAAAGAGATGTCACGTGTTAGGTGTTGGACCTTCCCTTGCTTATAACATCCTACTGGGAAGACCATGGATCCATGAAATGCAAGCGGTTCCCTCTACATATCATCAGTGCATTAAGTTTCCTTTCCAAGGCACAAAGGTGACAATTCCTGCTAGTATGGGCTCTTCTTAGAGACATGGAACAAACCTTGACAATCAAAGACATAGGCATGGGGGGTATCAAATAGAACCTGTGCTATCATTAGCAACTCTACCTCTGTCTCCTCGTTCTTAAGGGAGACCTTCTAAGAACTGTAAATCTTCTACTTCTCCCCCTAAAATATTTTATGATGTTGTCTTTGTACAAGATTCAACACCACTAGAAGATGAAGATGAGGAAAGAGCTATTAAAGCTTGGCTTTGCAAAGGAAAGGACATATCTAAATAGGCTGCCCCAGGTCATGAACTAAATCCCAATAGTGAAGGTCTTAAGATTATGAAACACTTTGGATAAAAAGGGAGTGGCCCAATAGGGGTGAATGGTAATGCGTTAGTTGAACCTATTAAAGATACAGGTCAAAAGATGAAAGACACAACTGGGTTAGGCTTCAAGAAGATCCCATTCCATCTAGGGATTAACAAATTTGTGCCAAAACTGGATCCTCCACCAAAACCTGAAGGCACAACTATAGTTGAAACCATAGAGGATAGCTCTGACAAGGATTGCTTTCCTTATCCCATTCCTCCAGACCTGGCAGCATTCTTTGCTGAGCCAGATAGTTTTGTATCGTGTGCTAGTACAGTTGAGACTGACAACGATTCTGATAAAACCACTCCATTTGATGCATTAACCTACGAACAATGGAAAGTGTTACAAGATCCTAGTTTCCAAGGTGAACGATACATACCACCAAATTTTCAAGAGTAGTTGGCACAAGAACAGGATGGTGTTGCAAGAACTCCCAAACCTTCATGGTGTAAACATCCAAGTCAGAGTTCAGACACAAATTCTCATGAATATGAGTTTGATAGTTTGTTAGAAGGATCCTATGAAAAGCTTCTTGACGTAGGTGAAGGGTCTAGTGAAAGGTATAATGAGTCTGAGTCCATGAATGTTAATGTGTCTTCTACTTCGCTCGCTAGAAGTCAAAAGGATTTAAATATACCTTTGGATGAGATTACTCTAGGTCTCAGCTTACTAGTCAGTGCTTTCGATGATTATACCATGAATGCACTTGAACCGGTCACTTCTCTATCACTCCAACATCCTGAGCTAATAGACGGGAATTCCCCTTCCTCATCCAATGAAGTCCTTACATTCCAAAATGAATATGCTCTTTCCTGATATCTTCACGTTGTTGAACCTGTAACATCCTCCACTAGTGAAGAAAGTATCAACATGATCGAGGCTGATATCAAGTATCTTAGTCATAAAATTAAAAGAAGAAAAAATAGGCGCTCTGATGGTTAAAACCACATTGTGGCAGTGTCAGAGCCAAAAAAAGTAAAAATAAAAGACGTATCCAAAGGTGAAAACCTCTCTAAGGTGCCTGGGGATGAGATAATTGATGTGCTTCTGAGTCATTTCTAGGAACACTCCTCAGTGCTAATTGAGCCAACTCAGCCAGTAAATCTAGGAACATAAGAACATCAACACATTATTCATGTGGCCAAATCATTATCTACAAAAGAACTCAAAGAATTCACAGAATTATTCAAGGAGAAAAAGATAAACTTTGCAGGGACATACTCTGACATGCCAGGTGTAGATCCTAATCTCATCATGCATCACTTGTCAATAGCTCCAGGTGTAAAACAAGTCAAGCAAAAACTGAGAAAGATGCATCCAAATGTGGCTTTACTTGTCAAGGCAGAGTTGGAGAAACTTCTGAAAGCTGGGTTCATCAGAGCCATTGATTATGCAGAATGGATCTCCAACATAGTTCCAGTGTCAAAACATGACAAATCTATTAGGGTCTGCATAGACTTTAGGGACTTAAATAAGGCATGTCCAAAAGATGATTTCCCACTACCCAACATCGATATGATTGTGTACATGACAATAGGATATGAAATGTACTCCCTAATGGATGACTTCTCTGGCTACAACCAAATCAAAATTGCGCCAGAGGACTAAGAAAAGACTGCGTTTACTTGTGCATGGGGTACTTTCTACTATAATGTTATGCATTTTGGTCTTAAGAATGTTGGAGCCACATATCAGAGAGCAGTCACTACCATATTTCATGACATGATGCACAAAACAATGGAAGACTATGTGGATGACACGCTTGCTAAAAGTATGGACAGGAAGACACATCTTACTAATCTAGGCCCTATATTGGATCATATGGAAAAAGTTAGACTGCGTCTTAACCCTAAAAAATGTGCATTTGGTGTAACTTTGGGAAAATTGCTTGGTTATATCATCTCCGCGAAAGGAATCAAGGTGGACCCGGCAAAGGTGCAAGCTATCATGGAAATGCCTCCACCTCGCAATATCAAAAAAATTAGAGGTCTTCAAGGTCAACTTCAATCTATCTGGTGCTTCATCTCGTAGCTAGCCGACAAGTCACAACCATTTACAAAAACTCTACATAAAGGTGTGACCTATGAATGGAATAAAGAATGTGAACAAGGCTTTCAAAAAATCAAGCAACATCTGGCCAATCCACCTATATTAATGCCTCCTATCCATGGGAAGCCATTAATCTTATATATCTTAGCTACAAAAACATCTCTGGGTGCCCTATTGGCTCAAGAAGATCAAAATAATAAGGAAAGAGCCATCTATTACATCAACAGAACATTGGTTTCTTATGAAATGAATTATTCTATCATTGAGAAAGTTTTCTTAGCGGTGGTGTTCACTTCTCAAAAGTTATGACATTATATGCTTACTCACACCACAAGGCTCATTGCAAAAATTGATCCATTAAAACACTTTCTCAGTAAAGCTACCCTCACAGGTAGACTATCTAAATGGGTCATGCTTCTCAGTGAATTTGATATTGAATATGTTGAGAGAAAAGATATCAAAGGGCAAGCGATCGCAGATCAGTTAGCTAAGGCACCTATTATAGATCATCAACCATTAAGGATCAAATTCCTAGATGATTCTATCATGCTTCTCACACATCAGTCATGGACCATGTTCTTTGATGGATCATTCACCCAGCAGGGGTCAGGCACTTAAATCTTGTTCATTACACCTCAAAAATATTCATTACCAAAGGCTTACAAAATGATGTTTCCTTGCACCAATAGCACTACTAAGTATGAATTCTTGATTAATGGATTAAAGATTGCTATTGAATGGTGTGTTGATGAGCTAAAGGTCTTTGGAGATTCACAGTTGGTTATTAATCAGGTGAATGACATCTATCAAACCAAAGATGAAAAATTGGTGCCTTATAAGAAGATGGTTGATGATCTTAAGAAATAATTTGCACATGTTACTTTCCAAAAAATTCCAAGGGAAGATAATAAAGTAGCTGATGCCATGGCTACTCTGGCTTCCATTTTACAAATGCCAGAAAATGACTTCAGACATGAATTCCTAGTGGAGACGTTATGCCACCCTGCCTATAATTCTCCTGAATCCCGGTTGATCTATTCAGTCATTGGACATGACTCATCCTGCTACCATCATATATACTCCTACCTTTGTGACCAAAATATTCCTGACACTTATACTCAAAATGAAAAATGTCACTTAATCCGCAGTGCTTCATAGTTTATCATCGTAGCTAACAACTTATATAGACGAGGTCTAGACGGTACCCTCCTTAGGTGTTTAGAACCTAATGAGTCTAAGCATGTGTTAGAAGAAGTACACAAAGGCATCTGCAGATCTCACTCAAACGGTCTGACATTAGCTCGTAAACTTATTAGAGCTGGTTACTATTGGTCAAATATGGAGAAAGAAGCTATACAGTTTGCTAAATCTTGCAAACAATGCCAGCTTCATGGAAATTTGATCCACGCTCCTGCCAAGGAGTTTTTTCCTTTTGTCAGCTTTTGGTCATTTCAACAATGGGTCTTTGACTTAGTGGGTCAGATACATCCATCTTCTTCAAGGGGACATAAATACATCATCACTCCTACAGACTATTTCACCAAGTGGGTCGAGGCAGTGCCTCTCATTATAGCTGATGGAAAGTCTGTGGCTATGTTTATACTGAATTACATCATCTATAGATATGGTGTACCCTCATCAATAATCACTGACAATGGGGGGAAATTCAAGAATAAGGATCTAACATAATTATGCAATAAATTTAGAATCATTCAACACTAGTCTTCTATCTATTATCCACAGGGTAATGGACAGGCGGAAGCTTCAAATAAGACCATCCTCAAGATCTTACATCATACAGTACACAAATCTAGATGAGACTGGCATCTCCAGATTAATCTGGCTTTATGGGCTTACCACACCAGTATATGGACACCAACGGGGGCCATGCCCTTTTCTCTAGTTTATGGTGCAGATGCAGTGCTTCCTATTGAGGTTGAGATTCCTACCTTGTGAGTCTCTCTGAAGGGCCTCATTACTGAGGATGATATTAGAATATCTTGGCTACAAGAGCTTGAACTACTGGATGAACATCAGAAAGTGACATTCAATCATCTCTAAGCATATCAGAAAAGAATATCTAAGAGTTACAACAAGAAGGTCAGACCAAGAGAATTCCAATTAGGTGATCTCATCCTGAGAGAGAACCCCAAGAATCAACAACAGCGGGTCCAGAAAGGAAAATTTGAACCAAACTAGCTTGGTCTGTACGTTATAACTGTAGTATTTGGGTCTGGTGCTTACTAGTTCTCTACCACAGAGGGTGAACAACTCAAAGAGCCTATCAACACTCTTCACCTGAAGAAGTTCTACAGTTGACATGTCTTCTAAATGCTCATGTACATACTCTATTCTAAGAAAATCCAAAAAATTGCAAAATGTCCTAAAAAAATGATCATCTTAGTGAAAACCTGGCAAACAGGCGCTTTGATGTATCTATTATCCTGGTGAAAAATTGGTAAACAGGTGCCTTGATAATACCAAAAAAATTGAAAAAATGAAAAAAAAAAAAAAAAAAATGAGAAATACAAAAAAAGAGAAAAAGAGAAAAAAGAGCCATTGATGAAAACCTGGTAAACAAACATCATGGTAGAAAAAATAGAATTTCTGCCAAGATGGTGAAAACCTGGTAAATAGGTGCCTCTTGTTCCACAATGCTCTATCTTTCATGGCATCTCTTGGCTTTCTTGCAATTTGCTCTTCTGCTTTCCCGCTTTAGTTTTCTTTTCCTACTTTAGTGTGCTTTCCTACTTTAGTTTGTTTTCTCATGCATTCACTCTTAGTCATCTTCAAGATTTTTCTTGACTTCACATGGATTGAAATTTTTCACACTCAGGGGCATTGTCCTGGTCTAGGGGGCATTGTCTCTCCTCTTTGCATCAGTCACTAGTGGTTCTCACTGAGTCTGCCTATTGATGCCTAGATCTCACATCGATCTTTATGCTTGAGAATCTTTCTTGTGTCAGTCACCAGTGGTTCTCACTACGTCTTCCTACTATCACTATACTACTAAGATTTCTCACATTGACTCCCTATTTGCATGTTTGACTTCAATCTGTTCGTTACTTGGGGGCATGACTCCCCACTTTGATCACCTCTTCGGTTTACACTTGAGTCAGTAATCTTGTCAGTTCTAAAGGACAACTATCTACTGGCGCCAACCGGTGTTTCTAAACACCCCAATCCAATAGTATTTTTCAACACTCTCTTTGGACACATCTGTGTTTCTCAACACACATTGGATATCGCAACGTAAACCTCTCTTG
>MU224545.1:1227483-1242907 GCA_018584345.1 Thuja plicata
CATCCATTATAAGCATAAATCAAATCATACATAGCATTTATCCATCTAACATCTATCATTGCATTACATTCATAGCATTGTACATCAAATAAAACATGTGCATAAACATTTGCATATTCATCCATGGAATACATTTCTAATCCATACATCTAATCATATAGGAAACATCTCACAAAGACATATAAATTTGATGCAATATATAAACAAGTACAATGATGCCAAAATCAAGCTCATATATATATATATCGGTCAAATGTACAAGGGTGCTACTCGAGAAAAGTATATCAAAATGGTGGTACAATATGTATATCAAGTGTCTCATCTAACCACCCAGTAGAGGTGGAAGAGGTGGCATGCCCTATTGCTGAAGAGGTGGTCCCTGTGGAGCGGCCCGTGCCCTAGCATACTCTGAAAATGGCAGAACCTAGTCCACTGCCTCTGGAAATGCAATGGTGTATGCTGCATAGTAATAGGCTGACTAAGTAGCCTCATATGTTGTCTCTATCTGAGATCTAGCAAGTGCCTCTTGTAACCCTCAGATCTCCTGGTCTTGCTTAGCCACTTGGGTCTCCTGGATGACCACCTATGTATGAAAGTTATCTCGCTCCCTCTGCACCTGTCTCACCCTCTCTCGGACCCTTCAGAGAGCCTCCTGTAATTGGGCTACCTATCTGCCTGCCTGTGGGTTGACCATAATAGTATCAACCATGATGGTGTCCTCTCCCTGCTTAGTGGCTCTCTCCTGACTGCCACTACTCCCTGCACCTGCATCTGACCCCATAGGTCTAGTGGGGATAGGAATCTGTGAGTTCCTCGGTTGTACTATCCTCTCCTACTACTGTAAGGGTGCCTATTATGCCTGCTACTGTGGTGGCAACTGCTGTGCCTGCTGCTGTGGTGGTGGTTGTACCACCTACTGTACATGAGGGCCCATGCCCATAGGATCTATAAACCTAGGGAACGGGTGCGCTAATATATGATCCCTATATGCAAGAGTCACCCCTACATTCGTCACCCCTGTTATATAATCCCACCTAGCTAGTGGTACACATGCATCTATCATGCTCCAGCCTCTGTCTAACTACCTCTGCCAACCCTTCTTTGTCTCATCGATGAATCAAGCATAAGTATAATACTCCTGCGAGATATCTTGAGGTATCCCAAACTGTCGCAAGACCTGTATCAATAAGAAGCACTCAATAACACTGATAGTGCACCCGATCAAAGGACGTGAGTAGAACATATACGGTAGCTCGTGCCATGCGTCATCCCACACCTCAGTGGCTATCCATGGCCACCATATAACTGCTTCCATGCCATCTATCTGGGCTCGCCACTACTCTATCTTACCCAGCATTGGCTGGGTCATAGGACTGACATATCCATAAATGTATGGCTCTAAGGGCTACTGAGTATCATGGAAAATTGGCCAACATATGGGAAGGTGCTCCTAGGCCCAGATCTATAAAATGATGACTCCTGCCACCATAGTCCATGTACCTTGATACACAATCTCGTGCATCTCGTGATACATCTGAGAAAGCATACACTCGCCCCATCTGAATCTCACTACTGGTGTAGCTAACATCCTCTGCAGTATGATCCCCCAACCGCACTCCAATCTGTGCTAACCTCGATCTGGAACTAGGTGAAAACTTAAGAAAAGTGCCAAGACAACTGCCAGTGGGTGATCTACCCCATACCTGCTCATCAAATCCTCCCAAGAGATGGATCTACCCATCACTAGATCATCCTGGAAGACCGCTCTCAGTTCCACTGTGCCTAGCCTCAGCAGGGTGTCATACTCCATGCAAGCCCCATGGAATGGTACTGTCAAGATCCTGTAAATATCCTCAGGAGTGACTGTCATCTCTCCCTATGGCAAGTAGAATGTGTTCATCTCTGAACGAAAATGCTCAACCAGTGCACCCAATAGACCATGATTTACCCGAATATCGGGTGCATCACGAAGATATGTCAATCCTAGCCCATCAATATGGGCACCATCAGCATCTGACAGTCTCTGCAGTATCTCACCCATGACAAGATGATGCAACTGAAATGCGATATCAGGTAAGTCAAATTGTAAAGCAAGCGACAAAATTGGATCAGTACCTCAACATGATGATCTTTCAAAGCAATGACAACAAATACAGCTATGGATCTATCCTAAATACAGTTCTAAAACATTCTAAGTGACTGACTCTATGACATAATGAATGACAGCTTTCAAGATAGTAAGTGATTCCCGCACGAGGAAACTCTTTTCCTACATGAGATTTCTGCCTCACGTGAGACGGTATCTCTCTTCGTGTGAGATTCCATCCCATGCGATGAAATCTTGTGTGGCGCCAAAGCGCAGTTCACGCGAGCTTGCGGAGGGGCCCCGCCTGAGATATACCAAACCTGTGCGAGGAAACTAATTCCTCACGTGAAGGGTGACCTAGGCCGGCATGAGGAAACTGTTCCCTCACACGAGACTTGACATGAGAGACCCTAAAAGCTTTAAAAACGTGCTAAAATGATCTAAAAAGCGATAAAAGTTTGAAATGTAGGATGGTTTTTTGATTACTTACAGGGGTGTCATACTCTGGTGGCCGGTTGTGTTGTCAGGAGTGCTCAAATCGGTGTGTATGCATGGGAATGCTATCAATATCAATGGGAGCTCTCGCCATCTCTAAAGTGATCAAATGTGAATAATGATTTGAAAATGACCCCTCTGGGCCTTATATAGCTTTTGACCTAATTTTCAAAAGTGCTCCATTTTCTGTGAAAATTGCACCCTTGGCTAAATGGACTGTTCTGAACCCATTTTCATGATCAAAATTGAAATCTGACACTCTTAAGTAGCTCAAAATTGCATTTTAAATATTTTTGGGACCGACATGCTCTGACACTTGTGCAATCAACTTTCTGACGTCGCTTTCTTGTCAGAATCATCTCTCATCATTATTTTCTCAGCTTTTGCAATCTTTTCATCAAAAGTCAACTCTAGTCAATTTTGGTCAAACTTGGTCAACTATGGTCAAACCTAGTCAACAAGACCTTCTGATCGCTCTAAATTGATTTTGTCTTCTCTTAATCTATCTCTGATTTCTCTGGATCTTCAATCTTACTTCTATCTGCGATTTCTCACTCTCAATCATCTTTCTGTTGTGTCATCTTTTGATTTCGCTCTCGAGGGGGAAGGATGATTGCATCATTGATTTTTTTTCTTACATCATTCTTGAATCAGTTTGATCTAAATCAAAAGTCCCCATTGCTAGGGGCATCTCATCACTTGGGGCATATTTAGTTTTTCATACCTTATGGTCAAAATTGGATATTCCATGATCTTGAATCTCTAGGGGCATCTTGATGACTCGCATCTTGTCATCTTGTCATCTATCTTTCTAGGTATCTGAGCAATCTAACTTGGATCCTCAAGGATCAATCTTCATTCTGGAGATGATTCTTGAAATCTCATTACGTATTGGGGCAATCTAACTCTAATTCCTGAAAGGTATGCTTCATTCTGAAGATGGCTCTCAAAATCTCTTTAGACCGTTATCTAGGCAACCTAACATGGATCTCAGAGGGCTAACCTTCGTATTGGGGAAATCTAACCATGATTCTATTGATAGTCCTAAATCTTCATTAGCTATAAGTGGACATTGGGGCAATCTAACCCTGATTTGATCTTCTCTCAAGTGGTGTTTGGACCATTGTCTTCACAATCTAACTTAGACTTCAGAGAATCATGCTTCATTCTAAAGATGGTTCTAATTCTCAATCTGATTGGTGTCTTGGAAACCTAACCTAGACTTCCAAAATATTCATCTGTCACATCAGACTATTCTTTGAATCAACGCGCTGCTCGCACATCAATTCAAAGAGGGGCAAAATGTAACACCCCAAAATTGGCACCTCACAATTCTAATAAATTTTGGTGCATTTTCTCATCATCAAAGTCCTATTGTACTAGGAAAATTCTCTTCCTAATTGACTTTAATTTACATAGTCTCAAATGCAGAAAACCTAAATTTGCATAAATCTCACATTATATTTAATTCCTAAATTATCAAGGTTTATTAGCTAAAAATCCCTATGATTAATTAATTTAATTCTAAAGTCCTAAGTGTTTTTAAATTAAATTAATTCCACCCCCTTTAGCTAATACACATCAAGAGGAATTAAAAGAATTATTTGCTTATTTGAGTGAATTATCCTCAAAAGGAATTCCATAATTCCATATGAAAAGCCACTCATGTGGCAACAATTCATTCTTTTAATTGAATAATTCCTTCAAAATTGTCTCACCTTCCTCCATAAAGATGAAGAATCAACTGTTTCTTTTCAAGAAACTCTTCATCCCCTTCTCTGGTTGTTCTATATTATGGACCTCATTTTCTTCATTTTGGAGGATCAATTAGAGAGCATCAAAATTATAGCGAAATCTTGTCTCATTTCTTTCATGTTTTTAAGCCTTTATTGCATAATTAGCATAACTTCATTTAGAGTAATGGATTATTGCATCTTAATATAGTTTTCTTACATAACTAATATCTTAATTTTATCATCTTTTCAAGCTTTCTAGAATAAATATGCATTTCAATTCTTTAATTCTAATGGCATTTCTCATATAGAGTAATTTCAATTTCAGTTTTTATCATACATTAAATCCTCCATTTTAGAAATGGTCATGGTTGTTGGCTCTCATTCTGAGAGCAAATTTGACACCTCAACTAAATAGGAGGCAACAGGTCGATTCAATCAAGTTTGTGAAATGGACAATTCATGTTCATCTTTGCAAATTCGATGATTGAGCAAGGACTATGTTGGGTTTGTGCCTGATTTAAGAGGTCACATTCAAGCACACATAACATGTTGTTACAGAAGTGAAAGTGTTGGTAAGAGTTGAGCTTGGAGCTCATTTACCTCATATCTGTACTTATTCTCTGCAATCTATATGACCTGTCTCAATTTTTGAGCCTGTTTGAGTTGCTCATTGTGCAATTTAATTGCCTATTCATTATTTGTGAGACTCTGTGCACTTGTCTTAAGATCAACATCAATTTGTGCTATCTTATTGGTATACTCCTGGGTGATTTGATTAAGTGTGTACAATTTTTGTATCAAAGTAATAGCTTCTGAGATTATTGGATCTATTGTGCTAATCAATTCAGAAAGCTTTACCTTTTTCAATTCCACTTCCTAGCTTATCTTCTCAGCTAGCTTGAAATCATACTTCTGTTTAAGTCTTTCTTCCATGACCTTCTCAGCATCAATGTTCTATGATGTGATTTCCTCTGTGAGAACCACTAGTTGATCAAGCATCGGGGTTGTCTGATCAACATCTACATTTGTTACTATTTGTTGAAGTATCCCTCTTGCCACTTCTAGTACCTTTGCCTCCTTTGTGGCTTTCCTTAATTTGTCTTGCATTGTCTTTCTCTCACAAAGTTTTGCATACTTGTTCAATTCAGTTGGATTTAATGTCCTTAGATCACAAACTGGTATCTCAATGATTTCATCCAGAGTTACTAGATTCTTATGCTTGTTGTTGTTCTTCTTCTTTGAGACTTGTGGGGACACAGATGTATGAACTACCATTGCTAGTTCATTTTTTCTTTCTAAAGTGCTTGGTGAAGGCTTTGTAGAAGATGCTTCTTGTGTTTTCTGCTCGGGGTGCACCTGTTGGTTTGGTGAAGATGTCTCTCCATCCACCTTGGATGTCTCTACAAATTTTTCTTCTGTTTTCTTCTCCATCTCATCCTTCTTTTCCTCTTCACTCTTATCTTTCTGCTTGTCCTCCTCTACCTTTTGTGTTTCTTCTTTATTTTGATCAGTAGAGTTATCTTTCTAATCATCGGTTGTAGTCTTTTCTGTAGTTGTGTCCTTTGTATTTTTGGTGGTGTCTTTTAATTCAGCCTCACCCTTGTCCTTGGGTGTGCTTGTGTCCTCTGCAGTAGATCCATCATTACCCTCTAATATATTGATTGCCTTCATTAATACATGCATATTTATTTGAGTGGTAGCTTGGGCTATATCTAGAGTGGTGTCCTGCTCATCAGTTTGATCGTTTAGAGCAGTGACATCCTCATCTTTTTGTATCTTTTTCTGCGGGGTCTGGTTCTGTTAAGTCCATGACTGAAGTGTCCTATAATGTCTCATTAGAAACATTCATTTCTTTAGCATATGATGTCTACAAATCTTGTTGTTGTCACTGATCCTTAAGTGTTATGAATATAACATCATCTTTCTTCTGTGGATCTTTATCAGAGTCATAATTTGTGATGTCTTGAATGTCAAGATCATCCATGACATTGTCCAAGTCAATTTTCTCTATTCTTCAACATTGTCCAAAGAAATGTTCTTAGGACTTGTCTTGTATTTCTCCTCCTCTCTATGAGGTGTGTCGGTGAGAAGTAACTGTTCCTCACGACTTGTTGACTCTGCTGGCAGATCTAATAGATGTCTCCATTTTGTTTCGGTCATATTGTCTAGCTCTGTAAACTGATCTTCAAGCACTTTGTAAGCCCTTATCTTGGCTACAAACTTGCCTGAGTGCTTCTTCATAATCTCTTTGATTTCTTCAATCTTAGATTCAGGAGGCATTAGTTTGACAAGTACCCTCTCCCTTGCTTCTCTCTTAGTTTGTAGAGCATATGACCACTGTTGGGATATTCTATTACCCAGCTCTTTAGGTATTTGGTTGATGAATTTAGCTGGTACATATTTGTACTTGACCATTTCCCTTATTATGGCATCTTGTATCTTATTTTGGTCCTCTTGTTTGAGTGTATCCCATTGCCTGATTCTCGTGTCATGCATTGTGCCAGATGCAACAATAGATTCAGCAGCCTCATCAGTTGTTTGATTCATGTAATTCTTCTTTACCACATCAGGTTCATCTTCTTTAGAATCCTCTATGTCAGCCTTAGTTCTGACCATTCTTTTTCTCCTTTTGGGGGGTGTTGCCTTTACAGTTTTCTTCTTTGTTTTCTTTTCTGTCGGTTTCTTCCTCTTATAGGTCCTTACTTGACCTTTCTTAGGAGGTGTGGTGTCAGTTTTAGCAGTTTGACTCATCATCCTCTACTTCTTTGTAGGAGGTGGAGGTGTATCAGATTCAATCTCCTCAGAATCTAATATGTGTTCATCATGCTCTTCTCTGATGGTGCCCTGTTCATCAGTTTCCTCTGGTTGTTCCTGTTCCTCCTCTGTAATCGATAGAATCTTCTTAAGATTCTTAACCATATTATCCTTTTTATTGTCAGTCTTCTTTATTTCTAGGCCTCTTTTTATCTTTGATTTGGCCTCTTCATAGGTTCCAAACCTTGGTTGTTTGTTGTCAATAGGCTCATTGATCAATGCATTAATTGCATTTGTAGCCTGATCTATGTTGATTACATAGTCTAGTGGTGCTAACCAAGCTGTTCTTAGTACAACCGGTTTAATGTGGGTGAAATTTGTGTCCACCATAGAACATATCTCATCCCTATGTTTTTCAACAAGTTGTTCAAGGATCCTTGTCCTTTCCATCATGTTTTCCTTGATTTCAAGGAAGTATGCAGTCATAACAAATTCAAAATTATCTCCTAGTGACTTAATTAGTTCACTAATCTGTTATGTCACCGATTTTGTAGTGTCCCACTTTACTTTTCCCACTGAAGGAAAGTAATCTTGAAAATAGAAAAAGATATACATGATAAGTGAGCCGAACTTACATGTGTTAGTCTTTGTGGACCTGATTATGTTCATGTTTTTATCAAGTTGTTTCAACATGATCTCACATAGATCCATCTGTATGCCCTTTGTTACAATATTGTAAGCTATGCTTACTGATGTTGTAGATATGTTGTTCAATCTACTTGCTTGAAATATTTTATAACCAATCACACATGCACCGAACCTCAGTTCCTCGTCAGTGATGGTGTTTACTTTCAGACCTCTATTGTCCCATTAAGCTTTTGTGAGCTTTGTGACTTCTGTCCTAGAGGGATTCTTGTGAGCCTTAGGATTATCGGTTATTATATAACCAATGAAAGTGTGAAGGACATCCTTGGTTATTTGTTTGGGTTGATCTAACCACAACTTCTATTCATGCAATCTGCTAAGCACCAACCTAATCCAGTCAGTCTTGAAGTCCCTCGGGAAATATAGGGCATTAGTTATCCCTTTGACCTCTAAGTGTTTGTGCTCTTCCTTTAGGTTTCCTTCTATATCACAAAGCTTATTATAAGCTTAATCCATCTCTAGATCTCTTATTTCAGTGATCTTGTAGTGAATATAAGACCTCACATCTTCTATGAGCAAAACCCTAGGTGGAATTTTAGAAAATTTGCTAGTTTTATCAGGTTGCGATGCAATCTCCAGGAATTTCTTATATTTGGGCTCTACATAGGTGCTATTCTTGATTAACCTAACCACATTATTCTTATCACTCTTAATCTTTATGGTTCTTGACGTGGTTGTCATCATTTTTCAAGTTTCTAGGGCTTTCTTGAAATTTAGGGCTTTCTTGAAAAATAACTACAGAGATCTTTTAGTGCCCTCGGTACTTCATTTCATGATAGTGGTGAAAGATCTATTTGTTGTGTGCTTGGATAGATTTGAGGATGCTCTACTTTCTTCTCTTCAATCACTCTATTTTTTCTCTTGCTTTCTCTTCTAATCGCGGGTGCAAAGTGAAGTTGTCCCGTCATCTATTTATAGCCTTTGTGCCCTAAGTCTTTGTCATAAATGCTCAACAACTCGTCAGGACATGAAGACAAAGCTCATCGAGAAGAATTTTAAATTCATTTTCAGTGTTGACATGATGCTTGGGACTGTTGTTAATGATTTTTCTTTTACTGATGGATATCTGTATTCTGTCATGACACTTTTGTAACTTTGCCTTCTTACCGACGGGTGTCAGGTTAAATTGGTAACTTAACCTTTTTATGTGTTGACCGATAATTTCTGGTAAGTGTAAACAGATTATCCATTATGTTTACCGATGATTTTCGGTATGTGTATACCGATGGGGTTTTTTTCTCACAATTGAAACAAGTAACATAATATGCATCTTTATTATGCATATTTTGACTATCTATTAATTTTTATAATAGAACTGATGCAAACTATGACTTGGTGTTGTGCTGTTCCATACTTATTTGTTCAGCTTAAGTGGGGGTGGTGATGTCACTAGATCCATTGGATGGGGTGTCACCATTTGCATTGCTTGGTCTAGCTTCATCATTTCTTGAAGATTTTCTCCACATTTTGTCTCTAGCCCTTCGGATATCTTCAATGGTGTTTCCATTGGGATATATGCTTGTCTCTATCATTCGGTCTTTGCAATCCTTTTTGAGATGACCAACTTTGTGATAGTGTAAGCATGCCATTCTAGGGTTTGACCAGCCTCTAGACCTTTTGGTCCATGCTCTCATGTATTTTTTAGCAATGTGACCATATCTACCACATGCTTTACAGTTTGTCTATGTATTGTAGTCCCATACGTATTGACTACCAATTCTCTTTGGTTGATAGGGATTTTCTTGACCTTTAGGCTTCCATGCTTGCCTTTTCTTTTTCCAGCATTCAAGACTTGTGTGCCCATTCATCTTGCATGTAGGAAAATATTTGTCCATGTAGATTTCCTTCTTTGGTTGTTCCATCTTAGACTTACATTCATATGCTTTATGTCCTTTCTTGTTACATTTTTAACAAAATCCTATGAATGAAGATGTAGATTTAGGAATACCTTTCATTTTACCTTGGCATACATTTAATGTGTGGCCTTTCTTTCCACAGTGCTTGTGTGTTATCTTTCTTGGTCTTGGATTTTCATAGACATTCTTTGGATTGGCTTGATTTAATGATTCTCCATTTTTGGTAAAGCCTAAGCCATTATTGTTGTTGACTCTTCATTTTCCTTCAAAAAAATCATCCATTCTTTTATTGCTCTCTTCAGCCTTTCTGATAACTTCATTATGCTATTGCTGAATTCTAACCTCATGCTTTAGTTTTTTATTCTCTTCTCTTATTTCACCAATAGCATGTAATCTTTCAATGAGTTCTATATTCATTCTATTTGCTTCTTGACTCATTAGAATAATCTGATTTGTGATCTCATGGTGTTGCTCAACATGTCTTTGAATTTGTAACTCCTTCTCTTGTAGCTTTTCTGTAATCTTCCTTCTGTCATCAATAGCAAGTGTTCTTTATGTTTTAGCTTGTCTAGCAGAACTCATTACATAAATCATTCTTACCATCTAGCTCTCTTGACCGATTTGCAGTATCTTTATTTTCTCTATCAGATGTTGATTGATCTCCTTAAGATTTGTGATGTTCTCTTCTGATGTATTTGATGTATTACTTGTATTGGATCTTGAAGATTCAAAGAAATCTAGAATCTCTTCTTCTTGATAATATTTTTCATTGCTCCAGGTTGCCATACCTTTCCTCTCATCCAGCACCTCTCTCATCTTGATTCTTGCTTCTTTATACTATTCATAGAACATCTATATCTCAACCTTTTTATTCTCAATGTTCTTATCAAGTTTGTACTTCTCCATTGTTTGATCTTTACTCTTAAGCATTTAAGCTTTTCCTTGAAGAGACTTATCTCTGATACTAATTGTTGGGATTAATGGGAAGTAGTACTGAGAGGGGAGGGGTGAATTAGTACCTCTAAAACTTTTAACTCTTTTCACCATACATCTTTAGTAATCATTCATTACTGCATTACCGACCATTACTGTTGTTCTTTCTTATGCATGTAGTATTAATTCATAATATTTAATAGTTTGCAACATTCATAGAAACATTCATGAAAGTAATAAACACATAACACAAGATATGATATTGTAGAAAACTTCTGTTAGGAAGTAAAAAATGCGGTGGGGATGGAACCCACAAAAATTCACTATCTACAGAATGGAAGGGAGCCGGTAAAGGATTACAATTGATAACTTCTGATGATCTACCCTGTTAGGAGTATTAAGGTGGAGACCAGTTAAGATCTACTATGTTAAAAGCTTTAGCAACACTGATTTAAGTGTGCACTTGGTTAAGAGATTTACAATAGGACCGTTAAGTCCACCTTTCTTGAAAGGATTTCTTATGTGTACTACACTTGTTAGAATGAGTACATATGATTGAACTGACTGTATGCAATCTACAATTGCTAATTACAGATCCATTAAAGCTCTCATAATAATAATATCACCTTAACTGATTGATTAATACCTTTCTCTGCTCGTCGGTAGCCTGTGTTCTTAATCTTGAAATTGATTTGATTCTTTTCTATCCTTCTGCATGAATTCTCTTGTCTGATCTCTAGCTGCTCTCCATGGCTACAATCTTCATTGAACAACAGCTGTTTACAATAGATTGAGCATCTATTTATACAAGTATTTGACCTATCTTATAATCACACATTACAATGTTAACTCTTAGATCCAAGGTTTACAACTTGACCTTGATCTTTATTTTGCATGTTTTAAATTAGTAAAACTAATTAAAATAATAATAAATACATTGCTTCCTTCATACATAATGGATTTAAAATAAAATCAAGAAGGTATAAATACAACTTCAGTGATTTATCTGACATTGAAAGTTAGATCCACTTTTTGCAGGTTGTAACTGACTGTCGGTTCTTGGTCATGGAGTTGAACTGAAAGTTTGTCGACGTTCCTTTGTTGAACTGATCATTGGGTTACCTTCATCTATTGGGTTCCTCTCTGTGCTATTTTTTCGGGTTGAATTATTGTTACTCATTAGGTTCCATTAACCTTTTTGTCATCGGATAACACTGAATAGTGTTTGTCGGGATGCTTTGAACTTTGTAGTATTAGGTAACCTTGGCGTCGGGTAGTGTTGTGCCCTAACAGTCAGTGTAGTGTAGACCGATGGTGCAGATCATATTTTTCCTTGTGTATACTAATGGAAAAATATAATGCCTTCAAAAACATGTAAGGAATCCGTTTAGGCTTGGGGATTTATCTGGGTGAAGCTGATTAAGAGCAGTTTCTACCTCTAATGGTGTGAATTTTTTTATTTATGATCTTGTTATGGTCATTAGTGATAATCTTGGGAAGGGAGCTGCATAGCTCTTGTTGTGCTAATAGGTTAGAACCATCATAATCATTCAATAAATTCTCAATGTACTTTACTATTTCTAAAGATATAAACTTAGGATATGTGTGTAATCTACTGTTGGAATATTTGATGTTGGATTTTGTATTAAATGTTCTTCTAATTTTGGTGTTGTTTTGAAAAAAATTCATGTTCCTATCTCCTTTTGCCAACCATACTTCTCTTGATTTTTGTTTCCAATATGTTTCTTCGTTAGATAAAAGTCCCTCGTATTTTCATTGTAGCTCTTTTTCTCTAATATAGTTGTCTTGATCCATATTGTGAAGGACAACTTCCTGATTAAGAACCTACATTTCTTCTTCTATATTTTCTTTCTCTTTGAATATTTTTTGAAATGAAACTGATTCAATTGGAGATTTTTTTGCTAGATTATTTTCAATTTCATGTTAAAGCAATAAATTTTTGAGCCAGCCACCACTTCCTCTTTTGACCATACTTCCAGTAATCTTATAAACCCTAGGTCAGTAAACCACATTCTGTCAAACTTGAATGGGCACCTTCTTAGTGTAACCTCTTTGACTATCTCCGGGGCCACTAGGAAGTGATCAGATCCTCCATTAGGTAGAATAGATGCTAATAGGTTGCCATGGAAAGACCCCAAATTGTCTTTAAATAAGAATCTATTCAAATTTTCAACTATATAGCTTAATCCTGATATTCAATTGTGCCAAGTGTAATTTCCATTGTTAGTTGTAACTTCCATGAGGTTAAAATTCTGAACCCATTGCTTAAATTATTTTTGAGCTTGTGATTGTACCGAAGATCCACCTCTTTTCTCATAATTGTTTAGTATAATGTTGAAGTCATCACCCAAAATATAGTTCTATTATGGGAACTATTCCAGATTACTGTTCAAGAGGTGTCCAGTCTCTTCCCATATCTCTCTCTTTTTAAATTAGGAATGGGTCGATAGATATTTATTAGGAAGAAACACAAATTTTTTTTAATACTCCTCACCCAACCCCCCTACCAATTTTTATTATCACCAAGGCTTCGTAGGAAACTTTCCTTGGGTCCCAGATGATTGCTAATCCCCTAGAGGCACCTTTTGCATTCATGCATTCTCTATGCTAGATACCCAAGGTTTTACTAAAGCTGCTTCCTTCTTCTTGGTTAAGCTTACTTTTCTGAACCATCACTGCCTCTTCCTGAAAGGTATTTATGGTGCGCTTTATCAAGCACTTCTTTTTAGGAGCATTGATGCCCCTAACACTCCAAGTGATGAATTTCATTGCTCCTTGGGAAGGCTCTTCTGTTAGAATAACTAAGAGGGGGTGTGAATGAGTTAAAATTAGTTGGCTCCCAATTATCCTATAGTCCCAAATTCCTCCAGATGTATATATAAACAAATTCAAACATATAATTCAACTCGATGAAATGTATTCTGTAATCTCAAACTTTAGTCAATAGTGTTTACCGAGTATTAGTAAATTAATACAACGATTACCGATCGAGGTCAATAAAGTAAAGTGTAAAGTAAAATAAAAATCCACAACATTCATGCACATTGACACAGATTTTTAATGTGGAAACCCTGCTAGGGAAAAACCACCTGGGACTGGTAACCCAAAATATTTTTACTCTTCTAAAGTGAGCTCGGTGAAGAGAAAACCTTGTTAAAGGTTACAATGCACATTGTTAAATGTGACCAAGTTAGAGGATCTAAAACTAACATTTTTCTCTTGACCATGCAGTCTGTTAGTACTCTTAAATTTTGGAGAAATTTGGAGTTACTAAGTAAAAATTTCCTTGAAAGCTTGTGGAGAAGGCCGAATTTGAATACATGCAAGAAAGAGGACTATTGTTTTTATGATAACCCATTTGGGATATATATTTAAAACTTATCATGGAGTAAATGTAACGGGTTACAGTTTTCAGATATCAGATCTGATGAGTTTTTGAGACAGTTGTTTAAAGGTGTTTACACAAATCTGCATTTTTGCACAGTGCCTGATTACAACAAATGACCTACTTTGCATGCTAGCATCTTTGACCAGATAAAGTTTCATGATTTAAGGATTATTGCAAGGTGTGTGCTAAAAATGTGTCACACTTCTATGAGTCATTCCATCCAAGGTTTCTCAAGAATGAGGCCTCAAATATCGATTCATAGCTCCCTAGTCATGGAGTGCAAAGGTGTGTGATGAAAGCCCTTAGATTGGCCTAGTTGTGCCTATGCAAGTACACCATGAAATGAGAGATTCAATGCATGAAAATGACAATTATTCTATATGATTGCAATGCATAAAAGGAAATTAATCTATATGATAACAATGCATGCTTAATCTATAAAAGGAAATATGCAAGCTTAATCTATGGAAGAAAATATGAATTTAATCTAATATGAATCTAGTCTACATGAATATCCGTGGATGCAAGAAGAAGAAGACAAGAAGATAGAGAAGTTTCAATATCCAAGCTTGAGTGCTCAAAATCTCCTCCAAAATTGCTCTCTAAACCTGCAGCATAACAATATTAAAAAGTGGGATCCTAAATGAGAAGGAGAGGGCTCCTTATAAAGAAAAGTGAACGGTTGAGATTAAGAGGCAAAAAGAAATGAGCAATGGTGGAGATTAAATCTTGGTTGATCCATGTGCTCATTAAAGCAAAAAGCCCACCACTTAGAAAGATGTGAAGAAAAAGGAATTTTTATTTAATTTATTTCTTTTTTCATTAAAATAAGAGCTTTAAGTGGGGATTTTTATTTATTTAATTAAAAGAGGGGTTTTCTTTATAATTAAATAAATTAGAAGAAATTTATTTAATTAAATGGGAGGAATTTAATTTAATTAAAGAAGATATAAATTTTATTTAATTAAAAGGGAGATTAAATCTTTTAATTAAATAAAAATGATCAAACCTTAGGAAATATTGAAATAATTGAACTAATTATGATTTGATCAAGGAAATTGATTTGAATTAAAAATGTTGCAAAGCATTGATTCAAGAATTTGATAAATTGATAAATTGAAGAATGGGGGCCCATAGTCTAGGAGACCATTTCAGGGTGCATACATTTGCCCCTCTTTGACTAATGTGTGATCATTCTGGGAACACATGTAGTCAAAGAATGCAGGTTAAGTGTGAGATCAATTTGGGATCACAAAACAACACAGACATCAACACCATTTTAAATAAGTAATTGACATCAGAACAAAGATAAGCTGATTGCAAAAAAAAGACAAGGTCAACACCGTTGTAAATAAGTAATTGACATGTCTGAGATAAGAATCTCAAGCAAGGTTGCCCCAAGCGGAACAAATGATAGGATTGATAAAGCTGAATCAAGGATTGAAGTTTG
>MU224545.1:1257694-1300295 GCA_018584345.1 Thuja plicata
TCTCAGCAATCCCATTTTGCTGTGGTGTTCTTGGTGCAGAAACCTGTCTTTTTATACCATGCTCATTACAAAAATTAGTGAATTCATCTGATATAAATTCTCCTCCTCTATTTGATCTCAAACATTTTAGATCCTTACCACTTTGTTTCTCTACCATAGACTTATACCATTTAAACATCTTGAATGCTTCAGATTTTTCTTTTAAAAACATGACTGTCATCATTCTAGAGTAATCATCAACAAAGAGAATAAATAATCTATCTCCATAATAGCTCTTTGTCCTCATAGGTCCACATAAATCAGTATGGACTAATTCTAGAATATCATCATATGTATGGGTTTTAATTTTGAAACTAGACTTTGTTATTTTACCTTTTTGACAATTTTTGCACATGATGTTGTCTGGCTTTGTCATCGTCGGTAAGCCTCTTACACTTCTTTTCCTGTTTATCTTCATCATGTTGTCAAAGTTCACATAACACAACCTTTTGTGCCATAGCCATATGTCTTCATTTCTAGTCATCAAGCAAGTGGGGTTAGTATCATTCAGATAGAATAAGTTACCTTTGGTATGTTCACTGGTACCAATCAATGTTCCTAATTCATTGAAGATTTTTGCCTTCTTGTTCTCAAATGCTACTTTATGACCTGAATTATTCATTTGAGAAACACTTAATAGATTATAATTCAATCCTTTTACCCAATAAACATTTTCACATTTAATCAAATTGTTCAGCATTACGGTTCCTTTACCTTCAATTTGACAAGGTGAATCATTTCCCATTCTTACTGTACCACCTTTATAGTATTCAAAAGTATTAAATTTTTCTTTGTCACCGGTCATATGGTGAGTGCAGCCACTATCTATAATCCAGATATCATTTTTACTAATCTTAGATATGAGTGCAATTTCTTCATACCTTTCATCTTCATCTGAATCATCCTTCACAGCTACAAACACTATCTCAACATCATCCTCCGGTTCGGTGTCAGTATCTTCATCTTTGCAAGCAGCTAGATAGCTAGCCTTCTTGCCTTTGTCCTTGTAATCTCGGGTATCACTTCTTTCTGATCGTTGGTAACCTCTATAATCTTTGTTATCACTTCTATCAGATTTCTTCTCAAAAGATCTGTTATCACTTCTTTCATCTTTTCTTTTAGGACATCTTGCAGAAAAGTGTCCAATCTCTTTACAATTAAAACATACAAGTGGTAACTTACCTTTGTATCTACCTTTGACTCTTAGCATTCTTCTTTCCATGAGTGCTTCAATTTCATCTAGATCTTCTTCTTCACTTTGGCTTTCACTGTCTCTTCTAGATGAGTGTCTCTGACTAGATTTGCTTATTGTCACAGAAGACTTGAATGCAGACTCTAAGCTTGGTAAGACACTATTATCAAAGTTATTCATCTCGAATGAAATCAGTCTACCAATCAAGCTATCAAGAGTGACTATATTATTTGCTACTGCTCTCATTTATTGAATAGCAGAGACTCTAATATCATATATGGGAAATAAGGTTCTTAGGATTTTACTTACCACTATCTTCTCTTCAAGTGTACCTCCAACACCTCGTATAGCATTGACTACTTTTTTTTATTCTTATGTTGTACTGTGTGATATTTTCACCTTCTTTCATTCTGAGATCATCAAACTTTCCTCTAAGGCTTTCTGCCTTGGCTCTCAGAACATTTGTATCACCACCATGTACAAGTTTCAACTTGTCCCACATTGTCTTTGCATTTTTGCAATCTTCGACATCCTCAAATTTAGCATCAGAGAGTGAGGCTGAAAGCTCTACAACCATGCAGTTATGTTCATGCTTTACTCTCAATTAATCCACTATCAATGGTCCTGTAGGCAACACATATTGAGTATCTAAGTATTGAGTAATATCATTGCCAATACCTGATAAGTGAAGCTTTATCTTGCTTTGCCATGAAGCAAAGTTGTCCTTGTTCAACTTGGGCACATCTCGTCTATTCATCTTGTGATCTTTTACTTAGGTCTTGAAACCTTCCTTCTAAGCACACAAGATCTGATACCAATTGTTAGTAATAACTGAGGAGGGGGGGGGCGGGGTGAATCAGTGGCCTTAAAAATTTATCCAATTTAATCCACCAATCAATACTTCTCTAATTATTAAGTCGCTACAAGATGCATGCCTTTGAAATACTTGAAACAAATAACTATCTGTCGGTTTACCTTGTCTGTCCTTATTCTCCTTGATAACCGATATGCAGTAAACTATATTTATGGATACTTAGTAAATATGCAGAGTATACCAATCAATCCATAAATGCATATGTAGAATGTAAAATAATAAAGTAACGAACCATACACATATAACACAAGGATTTTAACATGGAAACCTTGTTAAGGGAAAAACCACTGGGACCGGGACCCCAATTTTTCACTCTTCTGAAGTGAGCCCTATTAGGAGCCAAACCTGTTAAAGGTTACAAACACATTGTTAAGTGTGACCTTGTTAGAGGATTTTTATGCATAGGTTGTCACTTAGTATCTGGCATCTACGCTACCATACTTGAATCAGTCTCCTGACTGTCAATAGGCTTTATGCAAATCTTACTACCATCCTTGAATCAACCTCTTTCTTAGACTGTCAATAGGCTTTAGGTAAGACCGATGCTACTATCACGAGTCAAACTTCTGGTAATCTATTAGGATATACATCAATTACAAAAGACTGTTAAGTCCTACTCTATTAAGAGACTTAATGCTTCAATGGTTAAACTGAAACAAAATGACATGTTTATAATGCAACTGAGTTGCATATTTTTAGATCTATTTACTTACAATATCTTTCTGATCAATGTATCAATTCCATTCCTTTGTTCATAATTCTTTCTGCTCTGTGATGCTGTGCTTTTCTATTCGTCGATGTTTGTAGAATTATTTAGCTCTCCCTTAGCTTGATTGATCAGGACTGCATGAAGTTTATCCTTCATCAGTTTCTTTTTAGCATCTTCTGTCAGTTCACTCCCTCGTGTATCTGATTGCTTGCTTGTGGGAATGAATTATACTTGTCTCTTATATAGACATGATATTCCTTAATTCTGGGTTCTTGATTCTTGATTCTTGGCGTGAAAAACAATCCAACCAAGTTGATTTGTGGCTTTAACTCCTGATTTATCTCATAGTTATCTTCTTTCCAGTTGTACAAATCACTTACTTAACTATGGTTAAATAAAACAAATAAAACAACTAGTTAAGTCTATCCTTTAGCTCTGCCAGCTAGATATTTTGTCATTTTCTGATCTCTCTGTACTGTCGGTCAACTCTACAGTTCCTCGCCAGTGACAACTACCAATTCGGTCGGTGTCACTTCAGTTAGCTTTAGGATCTCCATCCATCAGGCATCATTGGATCTTGCTCATTGGGCAATACTATTTTTAGCTCGTTGGGCATCCTTTGATTTTGCTTCGTTGGGAAACACTGTCTTCTGCTCGTCAGGCATCACTGTGACTTTATCTCTGTCTTTACTGATGGTGTGCACTCCGTCGGTGTAGTCTGTCACTCAGTGAATACTTGACTTTTATGCATTGCTGAAAGCATAACCTTTATTCCATTGATTCTCTGAGGTCTTTGGCATTATGTATATGACCATACAGCTAATATCAAGTTGACATCAATGACAATACAAACCATTAACTGATTTAATGTCTTGCATCATCTTTAACTTAGTATAGTCAAATATTTAATCAGTACATGTAATCAAGAATAAGGATGGTATTGGTGCAAGAGTTATATTGGTTTCACCTCATGGTGATAAATTTTATGCTGCGTACAAGTTGTCCTTTCCATGTTCTAACAATATAGAAGAGTATGAAAGTCTTATTTAGGGCTCGGAATGGGCTAGGAAAAGAGGAATCAAATGCTTGAGAGCATTTAGGGACAATGAGTTGATAGTAAGACAAGTAAGAGGTATTAATGCTATTAAAAATGATGTCTTGAAGCTATATAAATCCAGAGTTTCTGATGTTTTGGAAAAATTGGATGCATTTAATTATATTTCCATACCTAGAAGGAAAAATATGCATGTTGATATATTGGCTGGTATTGCTGCCCATGTTTCAATTACTGAAAATAAAGGATGGATCTCAGATCATTCACATGTTAAAATTGTTGTAAGGCCATCTATCCCAGACAATATATTAATTGGCAGGTATTTAATATTGATGAACATATTTTGAGCTTTATGACTGAAACATAAGACTTTTCAGCTCCTAAAAATGACCAGCAAATGGAAAATTAGATCATTCAGTTGAAAACTAATAAGCTTCCAAGGGGATTAGTCAGCTTGGAATTAGCTTTTAATTCTGATCAATTCAGAAAGAATAAGACCAACCTGCTGATCAAAGAATATCACTATGAAGAGGTGGAAATATTTAGAGACAAGTGATTGAAGGTTGGTAATATCAATTCCCCTGAAGAAAAGAAAATGCTTATTGAGTTATTTAGGGAATATAATTATGTGTTTGCATGGGATTATACTGATTTAAAAGGATTTGATCCTCACTTATCTCAGCATACCATAGAATTGGAACCAAATGCTAAGCCCATTAGACAAAGGCAAAGGCCTATCAATCCTAAGCTAGAACCTTTAATGCTGAAAGAATTGAATAAACTTTTGAATGGCGGCATAATATTCCCTATCAAGCATACATCTTGGATTTCAAATCTTGTTTCGGTGAGAAAGAAAAATGGAGAGATAAGACTTTGTGTAGATTTTAGGGACCTCAATAGGGAATCTCTGAAAGATAGGCATCCCCTTCCTTCTATGGAACAAATCTTGCAATATGTATCCAGTTCTGAGAGATTCTCTCTTCTTGATGGTTATTCTGGCTATAACCAGGTATTAGTAAGGGATGAAAACCAATTCAAGACTTCCTTCACTACTAAATGGGGTACAATGGCCTATAGGAGAATGCCATTTGGGTTGTCAAATGTAGGAGCTACATTCCAGAAGGCAATGGACATGGCCTTCAGGAATTTGATGTATAAATTTGTTTTAATATACCTTGATGATGTCACAATTTATAGCAAGGTTGCAAACCATCACATAAGCCATTTGAGACAAGTCTTTCAAAGGTGTAGGGAGTTTGGGATCTCCCTAAACCCCAAAAAATCTATTTTTTCAATAGATGAAGGTAAATTTTTAGGATACCAAGTGTCCAAAGAAGGGACAATAATTGATCCTGAAAGGATTTATGCAATTTTGAAACTATCATTGCCAAAACATAAGAAAGGATTGCAGAGTTTCATTGGAAGGATAAATTTTGTTAGACATTTTATTCCTAATATTGTAGATTTGTTGAAACCTTTAACTTCTATGTTAAAAAAGGATGTGCCTTTTTGCTGGACTGCTGAAGGAAAGAAGAGTTTTGAGCAGATTAAACAGGCTTTGTCTTCAGCCCCTACTTTTGCTAATCCAGATTTCTCTAAGGATTTTGTTTTGTATGCTTATGGTGGTATTGACACTATTTCAGCAATGCTGGTGCAAAAGAATGAGGAAGGACAAGAACAACCTGTAGCCTTTTTTAGCAAAGGTATGAATGATTATGAGGGAAAATACAGCTTTATAGAAAAACATGTAGTAGCTATTATAAAAGCTTTAAAAAAGTTTAAACATCTGATTGCTGGGAACAAAATACATCTAATGATTGCACACCCTAACATTAAACATTTTTTATTAAACAAGGATGTCAGTGAGAAAAGGGTAGGGTGGATAACTAGAGTCATGGAGTATGATGTGCAAATCCATGTGACCAAGATAGTTAGAGGCAAAGGATTATGTGCTTAGATGGCAGAAGGAGAAGATCAAGTTAAAGCCACTGAAGAGGCCATCTTGCCCCAAGGTAACTCTATACTAGTTAATGATTCAACATCCTGGTTATCAGTTATGACCAGATTTCTACAAACTAGTCAATGTCTAATAAATCTTGATAGAGCCAAAAGAAGGTACTTTAGGCTTCAATCTATTCTTTATGTGCTAATTGATAACATTCTATATTGGAAAGATCTTGCTGGTATGCTTCTTAAATGTATAGATTATTTTGATCAGAATAAGATTCTATCTGAATTTCATGATGGATCTTGTGGAGGGCATTTCAGCCCCAAAACTATAGCATGGAAAATTCTAAGAGCTGGATATTATTGGCCAAATTTATTTAAAGATGATCATTCATGGGCAAGAAGATGCCAAAAGTGTGCTATGTTTGAAGGAAAACAAAGGTTGGCAACATTTCCATTAAAGCCAATCATTGTGGATCAGCCATTCAACAAGTGGGGAGTGGACTTTATAGGTCCAATAAACCCTAATTCTAGTGCAGGGCATAAATGGATCTTGACTGCCATAGATTATTTTACCAGGTGGACTGAAGCCATTGCACTAAAGGAATCTTCTGGAATTGTTGTCCTCAACTTCTATGATGAAATTACAACAAGGTTTGGAGTTGCTCAATCAATAATCTCAGATAATGCCTTAACTTTTATTGGATCATCTATAATAGAATGGGCTGTCAAGAATGGTATTAATTTAAATAATTCTTCTAATTACTATCCACAAGGTAATGGTCTTGTAGAATCTACTGATAAGAACCTAATTAGGATCATAAAAAAGACCATGCAGGAAAACAAGAGGGATTGGCACTCTAAATTGAAGGTAGCCTTATGGCTGGATAGAATAAAACCTAAACAGGTTATTTGGAATTCACCTTATGTCTTGGTTTATGGTAAAGAGGCCAGACTACCTATTTCTACGGAATTTCCTGCTTTACATCTTGTTGATCAAATGTTACTATTTGAAGAGGAGGATCCTCTTAAACTAAGATATGCTAAATTGCTGTAGTTGGAGGAAGAAAGGAAGAGGGCACTGGATTCTATGGAAATAAAGAAAGCACAGACTAAGAGGGCTTTTGATGAGGGAGTTACATCCAGATATTTCAAGGAGGGTGATCTAGTGCTTAAGTGGGATGTGCTCAAGAGCAGGCCAGGGCAACATGATAAGTTTGACCAGTTCTGGTTAGGGCCTTTTGTTTGTTGGAAATATAATAATGGGAAAGCAAGATACTGAGAGGGGGGGGGGGGGAATCAGATNCCAGTTCTGGTTAGGGCCTTTTGTTTGTTGGAAATATAATAATGGGAAAGCAAGATACTGAGAGGGGGGGGGGGTGAATCAGATCTTCAAATTTAAACACTTAAAACAAACTAATCCACATTCATACATATATCAATCTAATGTAATATCAAATAACATCCACACAATGAAGTAAATAGCTCATAACACAAGAACTTGGTAACCCAGATACCCAAATAGGTAAAACTAGTGTGGGGATGACACCCAAAAAATTCTTCACTACTACAGCAATAAAGTGTGCCTTTTAGGGCTACAAAATTTGATTACAAAATGCAATCTACCTAGTTAAAGGTCTGCCCGATTAAGAGCTAAAGATCATTACAATCTACCTTGTGAAAGGATTTCAACTTACAATAAAGTAAGCACTCTGTTAGGAGATTTAGAAAGGTCTGTTAGAACCACTCTGTTAAGAGATTTTCACCTGATACAATGATTAGAATGTTTCAAGTAATGATCCTTCATTATCCAATCAAATGCTGATGACAGATCTCCTCTTTCCAGTACCTTCTATGATCTCACAATCTGATATGTCTTTACTTTGCTATTCACTGTGCTGTCACTCTACTTGATATATTCTTCTTAATAAAATAACCCTCTATGCATTTCACTTCAAAATGCAGTCACCACTTCTCTCCACACTCTTACAAAATAGGGTTTAGAAGCAATCTTATATATCTATTCAAGTCTGGTAGTGAGATCTAGATCAACGATCAAGATTTAATATTTATGTCTCCAAGACATTACAATTAATGATTAAAACAGGTCATGCATAGGATAAAACAATTAAATGCATAACTAAATCCATAGGAAAATATTAAATGCGTACATAAGTCAGCCCAAAAATCTTATACAATTCAGCCTGAACACTTATCCTCGATGTTTGAATCATTCCATACATGTATACAAAAACTGTTCTGCTCAACAGTTAACATCTCTGTCGCTTGGCACTAAGTATCTTGCTTGGCTTAGCATGATACAACTCGACAACTTGAATACTGCTCGACAATGTTGCTCAGCCTTGGATAGTTTTAGCTCAACCACAGTGATAGCCAACTAAAATTGCCTAAGTGAATGACTAAGTGTTCGTCACTAATCATCAACAGAACTTAGAGCTTAACAATCTCCCCCTTTGATATTAGTGGCAAAAACAAACTTATCATTTCTCCTTTTCATTCCATCAAAATGTTTCCTAAGTATACTAAGTACTCCCCCTAGGAATATACTTGGAATTATACATACAAAAAGTTACATAAAATACATGCCTTCAAAATATATACAAATGTACCTATTCTGTATTGATTTATCATACTCTATCCTTACAAACTTCCCCCTTGTTTTTGTCACTGATTGTAGGTGGGGTTAAGTTATACTTGTCCAAAAATTGTTTATGAAGCTGTAGGGTGGATGCAAATGTAGTATCCCAACTGTCCTTGGCAATCTTCATAACTTCCAATTTTATCTCTAGCTCAGCAGCTAGACTCACTAAACTTTCTGCAGTTGAGAGATTTGTATTTCTTTGTGATAACTCTTTTGTAGCTGAAAGTTCCTTCTATATTACCTCCAAGTGAGGCAATAGACTTGTTTGAATGGTGATCAATTTTTCCCTAATCCGACCATCTTTAGCCATAAGCTTGGCTATTCTTCATTGTGCATTGATCAACTTAGTATAATGTAAGGAAATAGAGGTAACATCCTTGCCCAAAGTATTGCCAGTTGATTTCAAATCTAACTGGAGCTTCTCAACAAGCTATAGATTATCCTTTGTGAAGAATTCAACATCACATTACTTCCTGTACAAAGAATAAATGTTTGTTGTAACTTTCTCCAAAATGTCTACAAGAGTAGAAAGTTCAACCTGTTTTGTTGAAATCTCTTCTGAGATTTTCTCCATAACTTTGCTCTCGAATCTCCTCTTGGACCATTGTAGAAGTTTTTCATTGCTATTTATGTCATCATCAATTACCTTCTATACAATGTGAACTAACTGATCAATAATGGGAGCTTGAGGCATTTCATCTTCTAAGTCAAAATCCTTTGCAAATATATCCTTGATGTCATGCAATACTTGCTTTTGCTTCTATTCTATTTTCGTTTCTTCCTGTCTCTTCTTTCTCTTAAGAAATTCTTGAAGAGTCCCTATTTGTTCAAAAGATAATTCATTGGGATCCCATTGTGGAATCAAAATTACCTCATCTAATGTGACATCGATAATTTGAGACTTCTTCTTCATAATTTTCCTTCTCTTCAATTCTGGTGAGCCGATGCTCGGTTGCATTTTGTCAATACCTTTTCCTGTGATAGTATCAATATCCATTGCCTCTTTCAATTCTGTCAAGATTGTGTGTGGATCAGACATACTTCTAGTTTTAGGACCTGTGGGAGTGGATGATGCAAAGTGTGGTAGATCAACCAACACTTTCAGTGCCTGTTGTTCCTTATGCTTGTCAACATTATCCTTCAACACTACTCCACTATCTAAAACTATTTTTACAATCTCTAAAATAGGTGGATTTTGTGAATTTACCTCTTGTGCATCTATTTGCTTTTTCTCTTCACCTATCTGATCATTGATTACTTCAATTATCTCATCAATTTTCTCTTCACATGTAATGGGCTTTCCTCCTTCAGTCTTAGTTTCCCTAATAGGCGACTCAGTGTTTGTACCACTCGGCATATCCTGTCCCTCGGCATTCAAATTGCTGGAATCATCAATTGTGAAGTCAATTGGACTATCTGCAGTCAGATCAATAGAATTTTCTGAGTCTAATGCATCTTTAGTCTTGTCTTGTTTAGTAGCAATTTGATCTTGTTTCATCTGTGGCTTAGGGGTAATCTCCACTTCTTTTGCCTTTTGATCAGGTATACCTTCATCATATTTCTTGTCTTTTGGAAGTATTAGTCCAAAGATTTCCTTCCAAATCCTAGTACTCTACTGTACTAATCCTTCAATATCATTTTTCAAAATAGTATATCCTCTTATCTTAGGAACAAACCTATTCTTATATTCTTCAATGAATTTTTCTCACTGTCTTAATGTCAACTCAGGTATCGCTTTGGCTAAAGTGCCTTCCCTGATCTGTCTCTCTGTAGTAAGTACAAATTCCCATTTTCTTGACAGAAACTCATCTAATCCATTCAACACATGGTTTCCTATCTCTGTAGGAGTTAACTTAAAAGTACTCATCATATCTAAAAGTGCTTCCTGAACTTTATGCTTATCTCCAATACTCAATTTCTCATACTTAATGAATTTGAAAGTAGCTAACCCTGTTGAATTTCTCAAATTGTCACATACCTCATCAATATTAGCTAGTTTATTGAATTGTGTTGTGGATATGTTTCTGGGTTCATCAATCTTAGTCTTTTCATCATCACTATTTGTTTCCAATTGTAGTCTCCTCCTTGGTCTCTTTACTGGTTTACTCGACTTAGCCTTAGGAGCAATTTTAGCTTTCTTTCTAGAACTGCTTTCCCCAACCATCTTCTTTCCATACACTTTTGTTAGTACTACTAGAGAAGTAACAATGGATGCTCTAGTCCTCGGATGATTAGCTGCAGGAGGTGTAACCTTAGGTTTAGCTTTACTCAGCTTAGTTACTATGACAATTGCTAGTTTCTTACCCTTAACTTTCTTAGTGATCTCCTCAGATGCATTGAATTCCTCTTCTGTAGATATATCTTCTCCTTGTCTAGTGAATAGGCCTAAAGGTGCATCCTCAAGTTCTTGATCACTATTCAAACCAACCATTTTCTTTATATTTTTCACAATCTTCTTCCTTTTCCTCTCCATGGTTCCCTCCTTTAAACTTCTTGAAATTTTTACTTTTGCTTCATCAAAATTACCAAATCTTTCTGCTGTAGTGTCAATTGCCTCGGTTAGGAGTGCAATGATGGCTACTGATGCTTCATCAATATTAATTTCATAGGGAAATGGTTATAAACATGCTACCCTAGGTGTCACAGCCTAGATATATGTGTTATCCGTATCAACTAGAAAACAAATTTCTTCATAGTGCTTCTCGACTAGTGATCTAGGAATCCTAGTTCTTAATCTCATTCTATTTTTAAATTCCACAAAATAGCTCCCCATAATGCTATTGAAATTACTTCCTAATTTCTCATTGCATTCACTTATCTGAACTGTAATGGGTCTATCCTTTTTCCAAACAATATCTCCCAATGTAGGAAATGTATTATGAATATAGAAAAATATGTAGACTAGTAAGGAACCAAACTTACATGATGACCTCTTAGCTTTTCTGATTGATGCTAGGTTCTCAGCTAGTTGTGTTTGTTGTAGCTCAGAAAGATCATATGTATGATTCTTCTTAACAATCTTCAATGCCTGGTCAACGACTGTGCAAGGAACACTATCTAGTCGACTCGACTGATAGAACTTATGTGTGATTATTCTTACTCCAAAATCAAGTTCTAGGTCTTTAATTGTAGAGATAATCATACCTCTATTGTTCCATATGACTCCAGTATTTAGTGTAATTTCCTCTTTACTGTTATCTCTCATTGTCCATTTCCCGTTAACAACAAGATATCCAGTCACTCGATGAATCATGTTTTTAGTTATCTTGACTGGTCCATTGTCTAACCACATACACATATCATGAACTCGGCTAAGAATAACCTTAATCCATTCATATTTGAAACCTTGTGGGAAATCTAGGGCATGAGTTAACCCTTTGTCGACTAAATTCTTGAATTCTTCCTTCAGAACTCCATCAATACACAATTTGCTGTAGGATTTTCTCAATTCACTATCACCTACTTCACCAATTTTAACCATGTAACAAGATCATACATCATGGATCATGAGTACCTTTGGTGGAATGGATGAGAGAGCTCCGGTTAGATCACTCTGAATTGCACTTTTAGGAACGGCTCAAAAATTGAGAGGTGCACATTCATCATTCTGTACTAACTAAATTTAGTTTTGTTCTTCCTCCATACTTCTGACTGGTGCAGAAGAGCTTGCAGCCATAATCTTAAAATTAGGGTTCAAAAAATGAAGAATAGAGTACCTTAGCAAGTAGCACTTTGCACTGTTCACCTTAGGATTGTCGATGATACGCTAATGAAATCTTTGATGCTAATTCTTTTAAGATCAACTCTGCAACTTCTTCAATCGCTTCATAAATAGTGAAAATTGCAAGGTAAAAATGAAGAATAAACTTTTCATCCTTTATAGATTTTGAAAGGTTAAGGTAGGTAAGAAATAAATGTTTTGCCCATTGAGTTAGTGCAAGCCAGCTATCCTCAGCTTTCTAACACAACTTGCATCCCACTTGACTCACTAAACTCGGCCAACAAAATTGGCACACACTAAAGAACTCGGCCTTAGTGTCCACAACTGGTGCTCAACACCTATAGTGCAATTAGCTCTTCTCGGCATTTTTGTCTTCAAAAATGTGTCCTGGTGCATCTTAACATATGCAAATATGGACTTTGCCATATTTTATGTTAGGAACTGATGTAAGATAAGAATTTTAGATGCAGTTCCTTACATACCTCTTTTGCTTAGTTGGAGATGATGTGATCACCTGATCCATTGGATTGGGTGACATCGGCTGCACTAGCTTCACTGTTGCATGGTTCAGATTTCTTAACCCATGTCTGGTTCATTTGTGCTCTAATCTGCTCAATAGTAGGAGCAGGTACCCTAGTCTTACAATCTTTCCTTGTATGACCAATTTTCAGATAACTATGACAAACTAGGCTTCCATTCATCTAACTTTTAGACTTTCCTCTGAAATGTGTCCTTATGTAGTTTTTTGAAACATGTCCATACTCACCACAGTAATGACAACTATGCCATGTGTTGTAGTCCCAATTGTAAGTATTGCCTTTTCTTGGTGATTTCTCTTGTGCCTTTGATGTCCATTGCTGTTTACCTTTAGATCTACAATCTTGTGCTCTATGACCATATTTCTGACAGTTATAAAAATTACCATTGAGTCTAGGTGTGGAAGGTGCATTTCTTACCTTTGTCTTACATTCACATGCTTGATGTCCAAACTTATTATAGTTAAAGCAATAACTGTTAAAGTTAGTTTTAGGATTGGACTTACCATTCTTGCTTCGACAAATGTTTTCTATATGACCTAGTTTCCCACAGTGGTTGAAAACATGTTTGTTGTTTCTTGGTTTTGCATACCTTCTTTCACTTTTCTTAGATGATTCTCCTTCTTCAGTGGTTGTATGTTGTTCAGTGTGACCTAATCTAGAATAATCTTTAGGTCTTCTTGATGCTTCCACTAGTTGTTCAAAGTAGCTCAAAGCTACATTGGGATCATTCACTCTATTGTTAAGTTCTTTCTCAGATCTCAATTCATCTTTCAACTGATTGTTCTCAGATCTAAGATTTACAATCTCCAAGTCTTTCCTACTGATCTCCTAATTCACAAGTAGCATTTGATTTTCCATGTCAACTTGATTAACTATCATTGTTTGTACATCATGTGTTGTTTCATCAAGTCTGATTGTCATCATTCTTTTGTCTTCTTCTGCCATATCCTTGTCATCTTAGACTTTCTTTTTCTATTCAACAACTTCACACATTCTTGTTGATTGGGATTCTTGTTCCATTTTTAAGTTTCTGACTTCTTCACATAGCGCACTATTCTTTTCTAGTAGATCTGCTATTGCTACATCACTCTCAGTAGAATCTCCATTCTGGAATATATTTGTGGTGTCCTCTTCCTGATAATGAGTGTCATTCATTTGTTTGGCCAAATCTTTCCTTTCTATAAAGGACTTCTTTAATTCCTGTCTTGCTATCTCAAGCTATTGTAGTGCTAGCTGAATATCAATCTTTTGATTCTCAATTACTTTACCCATCTTGTAGATCTCCATCTCAAGATCTATATTCTAAAGTTGATTATGAGTTTCTAGAGAACTAAGCGCTAATACCAATTGTTGGAAATATAATAATGGAAAAGCAAGATACTGAGAGGGGGGGGTGAATCAGATCTTCAAATTTAAATACTTAAAACAAATTGATCCACATTCATACATATATGAATCTAATGTAATATCAAATAACATCCACACAATAAAGTAAATAACTCATAACACAAGAACTTGGTAACCCAGAAACCCAAATAGGTAAAACTGGGGTGGGGATGACACCCACAAAATTCTTCACTACTATAGCAATAAAGTGTGCCTGTTAAGGCTACAAAAGTTGATTACAAAATGTAATCTACCTGGTTAAAGGTCTGCTCGGTTAAGAGCTAAAGATCATTACAATCTACCCTGTGAAAGGATTTTAACTTACAATAAAGTAAGCACTGTGTTAGGAGATTTAGAAAGGTCTACTAGAACCACTTTGTTAAGAGATTTTCACCTGATACAATGATTAGAATGTTTCAAGTAATGATCCTTTTTTATGCACTCAGATGCTCATGAAAAATCTCCTCTTTCTAGTACCTTCTATGATCTCACAATCTGATATGTCTTTACTCTATTGTTCACTATACTGTCACTCTGCTTGATCTATGCTTCTTAACAAAATAACCCTCTATGAATTTCACTTTAAAATTTAGTCACCACTTCTCTCCATACTCTTACAAAATAGGGTTTAGAAGCAATCTTATATATCTATTCAAGTCTGGTAGTGAGATCTAGATCAACGATCAAGATTTAATACTTATGTCTCCAAGACATTATAATTAATGATTACAACAGGTCATGCATAGGATAAAACAATTAAATGCATAACTAACTCCATAGGAAAATATTAAATGCATACATAAGTCAGCCCAAAAATCTTATACAAGTTGGCCTGAACACTTATCCTCAAAGTTTGAAACATTCCAGACATGTATACAAAAACTGTTCTGCTCGGCACTTAACATCTCTGTTACTCGACACTAAGTATCTTTCTCAGCTCGGCATGATATAACTCAGAAACCTGAATATTGCTTGACCTTGGATATTTTTAGCTTGGTCACAGTGATAGCCAACTAAAAATTCCTAAGTGAATGACTAAGTGTTGGTCACTAATCATCAATAGAACTTAGAGATTAATATTGTTATCACAGCCTGTAAAGAAAATAATGCTTTTCAATTGACCATAATTGATGGGGAAGTTCTACAAATTCCAGTTAATGGAATACACCTCAAGCTTTGCTTTGAGGGTTAGGTTTAGTTTAGGTTTTCATTTCAATAAGTGTTGTCCAAGCACTAGGTTTTTAGGTTGCACGAGTCTAGATTAGATGCATTTTCATTTCAATAAAAGATTGCATCCATGGTTCTGGTTTTATAACTCTGTTTCCCTAGGATAATGTCTAAGGTCATGTCTAGCAGGTAGACATCCAGCAGAGGTCGCCAAGATTGTTACCCTAATTTTTAGCATTCATCAAAATAACCACAAATAGGGAAAGATTGCATATTTAGAGAAGTCTGATTAATACTATCTTTTAGATATTATTGATTAACATTTTATGATTACATTCATTGTCAAAAGTTATCATTTGTGCTCTAAGAATTGATCACATTTCAGAATTTCAAATTTACAATTGATCAATTACATTGTGCATTCAAACTGAATGTAATATATAAGTGTCTTTTCATTTTCCTTTTCATGTCAAATAAATAGTACATTGCAGAATTGAAGATAGAATAGAAAGTATGGAGTAAGGGTCCCATGCATTGCCTTGTGGTTGGTTGCTTGTTGGTTGTCTGTTAGGTCCTAGGTCTCCATAGTCCATGTCTTCATTTGCATTTAGGTCTTTTAGGGTTCAACCTGCATAATGAGAGAAAGTGAGGTGTTAGATCTAGTTGGATCTAACCAATACATGGGACACAAACAACATACAATCAATTCTTCTAATGCTACATATCAATCTGATAAAATCAATGTAACAAGAAAAAATTCATCCATAATATCTGAAAAATAGTATTAAAGGGACTTGTTCTAAACATGAAACCTTTTGCTAGTTATGATCAGTTTGATGCATGTTGTTCTTGTCTCTATAACCAGATATCTGAATTAAAGGGACTTAGCATTTACATCTGAGAAACCTTTTTCAGACTTTGATCAACCTACTAGTTCAACAAATGCCAAACAAATCAACCAAAATTCATGAGTGAATACCATATTAGCATACACTCACTCACAAATGTTAATTGATTCATTTTATCTTATGACCTAGTAGATTGAGTGGTGTTTTGTGTGCAAATGGGCAGATATGTATAACCAAGTGCAAGAAGCAAAAAGGAAATGTAGTGGATGTCACCAGCCCGTGCTCGAACTTCACATAAGTCATTACATGAAAGAAAGATTGTTTACATCTCAAGAGATTACTTCTCACATATTGAATGTAGAAGAAGATGCCAATGCATGAAATAGTTCAAAAGATGCTATAGGAAGCACACGAGCAAAGAGAGATCTTTAATAAACTAGAAAAATGCAGGATTGAAAGAATCTGAAGTTCACTATATTCATGCAAGTAAGAAGATTCAAGAGATGCTGATTACAGTAAGTATACCATGTAGACAGCTGTTAAAAGTTCATTTTGGAGATCAAGATTGAAAACCACATGCCTCTAGAGATTGTGCATATATTCTATAAAATGAAAAGATGCAGTTAGTTTTATTTGAAAAGTTGAATTTGCAAAATAAATGATGCATAACAAGAAATGTGAAAGCTGCAAGTAAAGGACAGAGATCAACAATCTCAATATTAACATGGGTTTACATTCATAATGGTGAAACATACATAGAAGACAAACATTGTGGATAGAATATCATGGGTTATCCAAAAAGTTTCCCAAATGCTGTTATAGTTCATGTGTCTAAAAGAGTACATCTTCATGCCTTTAGACAAAGTGTCAAGAAAATATCTTTATGCAGAGTGTTTAAACAAGTACATCTTATACTACTGTTTTAAGAAATAATGTTCATTCATGGTAAAATGCTGACTGTATTAAGATATAATGTACATTCATGATAACAATGTAGGGTATATGGTCTTCATGATAATGGGACATACATACCAGTTAGGGTTTCTCTTTTATGAGTAAAACCCATGGGAGTCACAAGCTTGTGCTCAAACCCCATGGGTTTTCTTTCTCATATACATTTTAAAAAGAGAACAGTGTGTTTTCTACATTGAAGAAAATATCATTTTCAACGTATTGTGTTTCCATTTTAAAATATGCTCATGCTATTATTAGTAAAACTGTGAACTGAATGTATGTTTTTTAACATTATAAAGCATACTGGAAAGGAAATATCTTGTATGTGTTTTTTTAGATAGTGGATGTTCGGCTTGAATAGAGAAGCATCTTTTATGCTTACTACAATGTTTTGTTCGAAGACAACAAAAAGAATGCTTTTAAAACATTTAAAAACAGCCATGAAGCCTGTGTTTTAGACAAGCATCAAGACAAATAGCTGAGTGCATCTTCAAAATCCATGTGGGTATTCCAACAAAGTGACAACATAAAAACTAAATGATAGCAAGAAAATAGTCTACAACAAAGCTTAACATCAAATAATGCTATAATGATGGAATCAACAGCAAAAATGAAGCAAAAGAAATCCCATTATTATTGTCCTCAATAACATTTCTATATTTCAATTTAAAACTATAATGAACAAAAAGAAAGAGACACTTATCTAGAGAAAGCCAAGTGTCATGACAAAGACAAGTAGTGGTGGCCACAAACAAGAAGTGTTCTCTTCAAAAAATTCATTCATGCACTGCAAGTTCAAGGCCAAGTTTCATGGGTAACTCGACACCATGGCTTCATTCATTCAAAGCTCATGATGGTGGTCAAACATAAAATCCACAACCCCAAGTTACAAGCATGAATGCAGTGCCATTTTTCATGGCTTTGAAACACTTCACCTCCAAGTTGTTCCAGCATTCATCAAGCTAAAGTTAAATCATCGTTAAAATCTGAGTTCAAGCCAAACAGAAGACCAAAAGCCACGGTATTTTCAAAGAGGAGAAACAACAAAAGATGCCATGTGTTATGGAAAATTAGAAACTATATCTCTCTTCCTCATAAAGCTCATGAATCTCAAGCTTCACAAAATGGAGGCGGATACATTGCAGAAGATCATGGTTTCTATATTCAACATGGAGGCGCCACAAAGAAAAACCCTAAGATGCAAAATGAAACTGATAAACAATATGCACTGTGTTTTACCCAAGTCTGAAGTCCGCTGACAAAAGAAGCAAATGCTATGACAGTTGCCAGTATATCAACATCCCCTCCATAATTCCATGATGGTACTATTGATGCCACGAAGTATAACAACTGTCCTTTCAATGGAGATGGTCAAGTTGACAACAAACCGTGATGATCAAACAAACTGCAATTACATCAACTACCTTAGTATGGTGTTGGCAAAGTTAGGATTTTCTATGATGCCGAGTTGATAGGGGTTGTATCCCTTTTGAGTTATGTATTTGAGTTTTCAGGTTTTGTTTATGCATTTAGAATTCAAATGTCATGTATTCGAATAAAGTTGATAAAGTTTATAATGATATATGTTTTATTTGTCAACTTTAGAAAGGGGGGCTAGTCTTAAGGCTAGATTTAGGGCATTTTGTGAAGCTATTTGGCTTAGTGTAGTTTGCTATTATGGAGGGTTGTTCTAGGGGGAAATATTTTTCAAAATAAGCCATGTTGGCTATATAGTGGAACATTTGCTTCATGTTTTAAGGGGGGTCAAGATTGTAAAGAGAAGAGCTTTAGTGAATTTCTTATTCCTATAGCTATATGTTTATGCTTTTGTATCCATTGTTAGTTCATGCTTGTGATTTCAATTTTGTGCAAGAGGATGCTTGTATTCCTTTCCATTATTCTAAAATTCATACATGTAACTGCATACAGATTTTGAGAAGAATATAGTTGCCCCACTTTTTCATACATCTTGTTGTGATCATTTGTTCAAATCATTTTCAATTTTATGCATTCAAGTGTAATTCATCTACAGTATGGATTAGTGGATTGTATCATTCCCTATTCTAGATTCCAAAATATAAGCCTTTTGCAGAATATGCATGTTGTTAATAGTAAGATTACTACTTGTGGTTAAACCCTAGTTGTGACCTTCAAATTAGCCTATGTATTGGATAGTGAATGATAGTGCAGAGATCACTAGGGTATGTTAGGTGGATGTCAGTTTGAGGATTTGAAAAATCTGAATCAATTTGGTGTATCACCTTTTTCTAGTTTTTGTTCATGCAATTTTAGTTAGAATTTCTCTCTTTCCTTCCCAAAATCAGGAGAAGATAGTATAAAGTCGATACCCAAATTCAATAGGAACCGGCCTAGAATCTGGAGACTCCTTCTTAGACATAGTCTACCCATAGCTAGGGAAGGTTTCCATTGTTAGGATGGAATTGTTGTGTAACCCTAATTCCTGAGTTAGGGAGACAATTCTAAACCTCAACAGTAATCAATAGCGGGGATAATAAACTTGAGTCCACCTAATGAGTAGGGATGAATCTGCCCAACAAGATCAAAGGCCCAGTGCTAAAATGTCCAATGAGATATAGAAGGAATGAGCTCCCTGCCTAGAGCATGTATTTGGTTACCATGTTTTTGACACTTTTCACATGACTTTGCAAAAGCTACTACATCAATTTGCATCATAGGCCAATAGTATCCTACCATAAGCAACCTTCGGGCCATGACAAGACCATTGGAATGTCCCCCATTTATGCCCTCGTGGATGTCAACTAACACTTGGGCAAATTCTTCCTTTTCTAAGCATCTAAGAAGTATTCCATCTAGACCCCTCCTATACAAATCACGAGTGATAAGGGAATGGAGAGAGGCCTTTTAGGTGAGGTTTCTGCTTTCAGATTGATTAAAGGTTTCAGGTATAATGCCATCATGAAGGTATGAGTAAATGGCACCATAACAAGATGACTCACGATCAACAAGGGTACAAATGACATGGCTTTCTTGGGAATCATAGATAGGGTGATGTAGCTCTTCCACCAGGAATTCAAATCTGGATTCATGTTGCTCTAACTGAAGGATTGAAGCAAGTGTAGCCATAACATCAGCTGCTTTTTTTTCTACTCTAGGGATTTGTTAAAATGTGATGAATGTGAAGTAGCATTTTAAGGAATCAACCATTTGCTTGTAAGGTACCATTTTCTCATGTTTTTTTGATATTCATCATTAACTTGGTTGATTATCAGCTCTGAATCCCCATAGATGTGTAACTCTATGATTCTCCATTCTATGGCCATCTTAAGTCTATTTTTTAAAGCTTCATACTAAAAAATGTTGTTTGTACTTGGGAATAATAATTTATAAGATTTAGGAATCATGTACCCATGAGGTGAAACAAACAACACACCAGCTCCTAAACCATTTTTCATTAAGGATCCTTCAAAGAACATATTCCATGTTCTTTCAGTCATATATATGAGGTGCTCATCTGGGAAGTCAACTTGAATAGGTGCAGTGTCTTGTATGTGAAAATCAGCCAATTGATCTGCTATGGCTTGTCCTTTGATTGATTTACGCTCAATGTACTCTATGTCAAACTGTAAAAGTATCATCATCCATTTAGTAAGTATACCTATGAGGACAACCTTACCTAGAAAATACTTCAGTGGATCTATTTTTGCTATGAGGTGTATAGTGTGTGCAAGCATGTAATGTTGCAACTTTTGGGAAGAAAACACAACTCCAAGGCAAGCTTTCTTAATGTTGGTGTAGTTAACCTCATATGAAACAAGAGTACGACTAATGTAGTATATTTCTCTTTCTTTCCCATTTTCATCAAGTTGAGCAGTAATGCCCCCAAGGAAGATTATGTCACTGAAATGTATAGAATAAGTGGTTTCCTTGGGATAGGAGGCATTAAAATAGGAGGATTCACTAAGTATCTCTTGATTTGATCTATGCTCTTTTGACAATCCTCATTCCAAACACATTTGACTCCTTTATGTAAGTTCTTGTTGAAGGGTTGAGCTCTATCTGCCAATTGTGAAATAATTCTCCTTATAGATTGGAGACATCCTTGAAGACTCCTCTTTTGACTAATATTTCTAGGAGGTGGCATATCTATGATCGCTTGGACTTTTTCAGGGTCCACCTCTATTCCTTTGGCTGAAATGATGAATCCAATTAGTTTTCCAGAGGTGACTCCAAATGCACACTTTTTATGATTTAACCTTATTTGAAACTGTTCCATGCGATCTAGAATGACTTCTAAATCATCTAAGTGTGTGTCTCTTTGTTTAGACTTGGCCAAGGTGTCATCCGTATAATCTTACATGTTTTTATGCATCATGTCATGAAAAATAGTTGTCATAGCTCGTTGATAGGTGGCACCTACATTTTTCAATCCAAAAGGCATAATGTTCCAACAATAGGTACCCCATGCACAAGTAAATGCAGTCTTTTCTTGATCTTGAAAAGCTATCTTAATCTGATTGTACCCAGAAAAACTATCCATCAAGGAATAAATCTCATAACCCGTAGTCATATCCATTATCATGTCTATATTGGGAAGTGGAAAGTCTTTGGGCATGCTCTATTGACATCTCTAAAATCTATGGAAACTTGAATGGATTTATCATGTTTGGAAACTGGTACAATATTTGATATCCATTCAACATAGGCGATAGCTCTTATGAATTTTGCACCAAGGAGTTTCTCAAAAATAAATGACATGGTTAAATGACAAGGTGTTGTAGGCATGAGAGAGAAGCTATATTTCCATTTTCAGATCCCCATGAGTTCATTTGCATAGTTTTCCAAAGTCATTCCATTTGCAATTAATTATGATTCTCAGAATGTAAAGTGCATAATTGCTAAATGGCCCACTTTGGGTATTATTATCTTTTTGCCCTGATCGTTTTAAGTGAATCTAGTTGATGATCATTGCTCAGATGCTGGAGATGAATGCACCTTCTGGTTTCCATGCTTGTAAAGTGTTTTTCAGTCAATTTTCAAGGATCATTTCAGGAGCTACTGACCATTAGTGAGTTCAGTTTGCAAAAATATGAAGATTAATTATAAATACGCCAGTTTGATGTTTTATGGTGTAATTGAAAAATGGTTTATATTTATAATGTGAAAGCATATCTGAGGCATTTGAACTTTCTAATAGAGGACAAGAGTGTCAGTGCATATGAATGGAGGTGAGTTAGATGAAGAATCAACACTGGAAATAAGATATAAATCTATAAACTTTCAAGTATGTGCATTGGCAGGAGTAAGGACCAAGGAGTCAACATTAAAAGTATTTCCTATGATGGAAACAGAGGAGGAAAGATTTTGAATAAAAACCATAACATGTGCATGTTGGCGCAACACTGGATGGGAAGTTTTTTTAAAAACATTTTAAAGAACAACAAATACAAATGGAGTAAGGAGGGTTGCATACGTAGCATTTGGAGGAGGCATAAAGGAAATCCAACACCAAAAGACCAAAGACCAGAACATTAATTATTTTCCAAATCTTCACAATGTGAAGCAAGAGAAAAGGCATGTTAACTTCTCAGCTGCCAATGCAAAATGCAAGAGCACAACTAGTCACAATTTTGGCCGTATCTCAAAAAATACGAACTGGGTCGGGCAGATTTTTTGATATGATTGAGACGGCCATGCTTGCAATCTACAGTAAAGATTTCAGACATATCCAAGTTGAAATGCAAAATTTATGGCTCTTTGAGTATTGGAAAAAATAACAAGGTTTCAAAATTTTGTAAAAGACATTTATCCCACATGCATGGGTTTTCAGTTTTTTTTGGTATTTATATACTCCAACACTTTCAATATAATATGAATGAGAAGCCAAGAGACCACTTGAAAGGCCCCTTGGATGGAAGACTCAGTGCACCAGTGGGCCCCATATATTTTGAAGGAAAATGCACAGAAAGCCTTAAAACTTCAAACAGATTAGTCCCATATTCATCCAGAAATGGGAAACTCTAGTGTTTATAAGAAAAATCACAAGTATATTGAAATGTGAGGCAAAGAGGAGGTTGTCTCCATGCGCAAGGATAGATGGTGCATCGAGAAGCATTCCTGGATGACAGGTGAGCAAATTTTGCAGAGAAATGGCATAGATGATGCTGACATGGCGGACACGTGGCAAGTGGTCGTGCACTCGCGGTGGAGGAAGGCGATCATAGAAATGGCTCATGAGTGCACAACCGAGCTCATCACGCTAGTTTGACGAGGTGCCCAAAATGGTGCGTGAGCTCGTGACTAAGCCAGTCGTGGACCCAAAATTAACTCGTCGCACAGGAGAACCGAGACAAAAAAATTGGCTTGTGGGTGAGCGACCGAGCTCGTCACGCAGTCGCGAAGCATCTAGTTGCTCAGTCACGCACCCAAAAATGCCCAATCACACAGTCGCGCATGTTTTCTAAGGTGATGAAAAAGGCATGCGAGTGCGTGACCGATCTAGATGCGCACTCGCAGAGGATTTGCAATGAAGTAAAAAAGTGTTGCAACTGAGTGATTCAAGCTTAGTCGCACACTCGCGGAGGCAAATTGGAGCTAGTCAAAAATTAGGAAGTGGATTTTCAGAGCCAACTAGGAGGTGACACTTGGAAAAATCTAGTGATTTGCACAGGAAAATGGCAAAAATGAGTTGAATAATCTATGTAGAATATAAAATCAAAGTTAAAATTACAGAATGATATAGTTTAGACTGTATTGAAAAAATTCATAAATTTAAATGATGCACAAGCAAAAAAATGATTTCAATAGATGGTCAGATTCTGTGCAGACATATCAAGTATCATATATCACCAGAAAGGTCTTAGAATGAGGATTCTGATTTTGCAAGCCTTTTGAGTCTAGATCAAATCAGATTTTGGCAGTTACAAAAAGAAGTAGTTGCAGATATTTTCTAGGAGAAGAAGGACATGTGTCGGTGACTGAATTTGTTTTTCCAATTCCTCTATATCTGAGATTCTTCTCAATTGTATAGGGATGGTGAAAGTAATGCTGAAGACAGCTTTCTGATTTTGTGTGTCTGGTTTTGAGTTCTTTGTTATATAGATGTATTGAATCAGAAGTTTTAATGAAAAACAAATGGAATCCCTTACTAGTATTTGTCTGATGTCTTTGTGTTTGATCCTGAATCTTTGTGCATAAATTTGTAAGGCATTTTAGTGCACCAGTTATAAGGTAACTGTGAATTTGTATTTTAGTTTCTTTCAAGGAAAGAGTAAATCTTATATAGACAAGTTTAGAGGTTTCAAGGCTGGATATGAATCTGATGTCCAGGTGTTGGAGTGAAAAGAGTGAAATTTAAAGCATTTCATTTGGGTCTTGTATGTTTGGATTTAGAGGGTTTTCTGTGAATGTATGTTTATATGACTCTGTTTCCCAATAGACAAGGCAATGGTCTCTGCTTCTTTATGCAGTTGTCATCATCAATTCAATTTGTTTTTTCTGTTTAAAGAACTATGAAGGATTGTCATTTTAAGTGTGATGGGAAAGAATCCATCCCATGATTCACTAAAAGAGTGAATCCAATAGGTACACTTGCCTGATATTTTGAGCTTGAAGTGTAGGAGGATTTTTTGATCCTTGTTAATTAGCCTTTTCTTGGACAAGGTCAGGAAAAAATGCTAACACATTCACTATGGGGTCAACAAGAAAACACCCAACATTCATTAGAATGTCATAATATTTCACTATCCTACTCGGTTAAGATATTTTTTTGTAACAATGGTTAAACTAATACAATAGTGATATGATTCAAATACAACTCTATTTTGCAAATTTTTAGATCTATGCTAAGTACATAATACCTTTGATCAATTTTGTTCACTTCATTTCATCTCATACATCATACTTGTTCTGCTCGGTTATGCTCTTTCCTCTATTTTCTCGATAATTTCTACAGACAACACTCGGTTCTGTCTTTAACCAGTTTGATAAGTCATGCATAAAATTTGCATGTGTGCATCAAGTGTAGAATTTATTGATAATGAATCTCTTGTCTCTTATATAGACATCATGTCTCATTTAATTTCCATCCTTTAGAGTTTTCTTCTTAATCTCCATCATTGATTTTGCCGCTTAAAGCATCCTCGACAGTTGTGTTAAAAACACATTTCAATCTTTATCGTTTGATCTTCATTGAATTTTCATAACCGTTTGATCAAAATAACAAACTTTATCTTTTACCTTGAAATCATCAATTTTCAGCTCATCATTCTAGTCGGCCTCAGTTTGATTAAATTGCTCGGTCAATACCTTGTTGTGTCGATGATCCCTTTCTCAGTTATCACTATGCTCAGTATACACTGTTCTTTACTCGGTGTTGACTATTTTTTGTGTATACATAACTCTTCATTTAACAACCACATAAACATTGTTTGTTCCAGTTCTTCAATTCATAACAAATGTTTTCAACATAATGATACTCAAATAAGTTGACATCAATGACAATTCATTAACTGATAATGTTTATCATCACATCTATAACTCAGTTGATTATCAACAAATGACTTCAAACATAGAATCAATTGTAGTTCATCAATATCTCTCTTTGGCATTGATGGCAAAACAATATGAAATATGCAGTATAAAATGCCATCCAACAAATACCAAACTTATGTTCTACAACTGCAACAATTTTGTAGCTCTCCCTAGCTTGAATATATAAATTGTTTCAGTATTAAAAACTCACTATGCAGACTATCCCTACAATTTTGGCTTTTCTATTTCTTGAATCTCTTTGTAGTTTTGATACGTCTCCCCCTTTCTCTTTTCTCCCTTTAGTGAATAGATATTTAATTGATCATCCTCTCCCTTTATATTCCATCGATCGACTCTCTCCCTTTGACAACAATGTGAAAAAGAAATATACAACTCTTCGGTAGCCAAATAAAATATCTCTGTTGTTCGATGAAGTAGGTACCTTGCAATGTACTAATATGTCCGTGTCAGTCCAGTTCAAATTTTCATCAACATGATTGATATTCTGATTTCATGTAGGTTGATGCAACCTCCTAGTCAGCTTAGTTTCCAATAGACAAGGGACAAACCCCTAGTCTACCTCTCAAGTACTCAAATGTATCGTTCGGTAAGGGTTTGGTGAATATGTCTAAAATTTGTTCTTTTAATTGTACATATTCTAGTATCACATGTTTATCTTGTACTTGTTCCCTCAATTAGTGATATTTGATAGATATGTGCTTTGTTTTTGCATGCATCACATGATTCTTTGAAATATTTATAGCACTTGTATTATCATCGTAAATTATCACTGGGTCAGTGATCTCTTCATTCATTCCTTTTAATAGTTGTTTGATCCATGCTATGTTTGAACAATTTGCAACAACAACAACATATTCTACTTCTGCAGTTGACTAAGATATGCTTCCTTGCTTCTTGCTTATCCAAGAAACTAATCTTTCTCTAATAAATAATGCTCCACAAGTAGTGCTCTTTCTATCATCAATGTTCCTAGCCCAATCAACATCAATATAAAATTTCAATTCAAACTTTCCTTCTCTTTTGTACCATAGTCCATAATCCTCAGTATTCTTCAAATATGTAAAAATTCTTTTTACAATAGTCATATTTGATTCTCTAGGATTAGCATAAAATATTGCAACTATTCCAACTGTGTGTGCAATGTCAGGTCTTGTGTGTACAACATACATTAATTTACCAATCATAGATCTATACAAAGTTTGATTTACCTCAGCTGTTTGATCTTCTTTTGTCAATTTTCATCTTGTCACCATAGGTGTTCTGACTGGTTTTGATTCTTCCATTATGAATGTCTTTAGTACTTCCTTGATGTATTTTCATTGAGTAATATAGATACCTACATTCTATTGTAAAATTTGCAATCCAAGAAAAAATTTGATCTCTCCAAACATTGACAATTCAAATTATTTCCTCATTTCATCAGAAAATTAAGTGCATAGGTTATCATTACCTCCAAATATAATATCATCAACAAATATTTCAGCAATAAGGGTCTTATCATCATTTCCTCCTTTCAAATACAAATTGTTGTTATCACTTGTTCTAATAAATCCAATACTTATAAGATAGGAATGTAATCTTTCATACCATGCTCTCGGTGCTTGTTTCAATCCATATAAATCTTTGTGTAACTTACATACCATATTTGTCTGATCAAGATCAACAAATCCTTCTGGTTGTTCAATGTATACCTCTTCTTCTAGTATTCCATTAAAAAATGCAGACTTAACATCCATCTGATATACCTTGAATCCTTTATATGCAGCATATGCAAGTAACATTCTTACTCCTTCAAGTCTAGAAATGGGTGCAAAAGTTTCTCCATAGTCAATTCCTTCTTCTTGTGCATACCCTTTGCAAACTAATCATGCTTTATTTCTGGTTACATCCCCATTCTCATTCAACTTGTTTCTGAATATCCATTTGGTGCCAATGACATTTTTATCACTCGGTCTTGGTACTAATGTCCATTTCTTGTTTTTTTGTATATGCTCAATTTCCTCATTGATGGCATTAATCCATTCTTCATTTTCTAATGCATCTCTAACATTCTTAGGCTCAAATTCATAAATTAAAAAAGTGGTGTCTCTCAACTTACTTCTTGTCATCGTGCCTACTCTTTTATCTCTAATAATCTAATTTTGTGGATGATGTCTTCTCACATATTTAGCAAGTAAACGTTCAACTCTCCATTCTTCATTGCCTTCTCCTGTAGGTTCACTGTGTTCTAGTTCATGATCTTCAGTTTCAATATTTTCCTCATTCTCAGTTTGTGCTTACCTTTTGCCCGATGACATTACCTTGTTGCACAGTAATGTTAGGCATCTGCATTGGTATAGTATCAGGTTCTTCCATGTAGAAAAATCTACTGTAATATTCTAGATCTTTCATGTTGTCCTCATCATTTTTCTTAGCAAATTCATCAGCTTTCACATTTGCACTTTCAATGATTTTGTTAGATGTCTTGTTCAAACATTTGTAAGCTTTAATCTTAGTAGAATATCCAAGAAATATTCCTTCATCACTTTTTGAATCAAATTTACCATTTTGATAATCTTTCAAAATATAACACCGACTACCAAATATTCTAAAATAGCTCACATTAGGTGAATAACCATACCATAGCTCATATGGAGTTTTGTTTATATCTTTCTTTAGTTGTACTTAGTTCAATGTGTATACAGCTATGTTGACTACTTCTCTCCAGTATGTTTGTGCAACACTCTTTTCAATCATCAGTGTTCTGGCACATTCAACAATTGATCTATTTCTCCTTTCAACAATTTCATTCTGTTGTGGTGTCCTTGGTGCAGAAACCTATCTTTTGATTCCATACTCATTACAAAAATTAGTGAACTCATTAGAAATAAATTCACCTCCTCTATCAGATCTCTACCAGTTTCTTTTTCCACTTTAGCTTTGTACCATTTAAACATCTTAAATGCTTCAGATTTTTCTTTTAGGAACATTACAGTCATCATTCTAGAGTAGTCATCAAAAAATAGAATAAAATAGTTTTCCCCATAATAGTTCCGTGTTCTCATTGGTCCGCATAGGTATGTATGAACTAACTCCAAAATATCATTAGATGAAAAATTATTTCTCTTAAAACTAGATTTTGACATCTTTCCCATTTGAAAATTTTTGCACATTACATGGTCTGGTTTAGATAAGCTCGGTAAGCCTCTAACTTTTATTTTCTTACTAATCTTAACCATGTTCTCAAAATTTACATGACAAAGTCATTTATGACATAACCATATATCTTCTTTGTTTTCCAATAAGCAAGTAGTTTCACCAGTGTCAAGATAGTAGGTTACCTTTAGATTGTTCACCAGTGCCAATCAATTTTCCAGTTCCATCATAGATTCTAGCTTTTCTATTTTCAAATGTGACTTGGTGACCTGTGTTATTCAATTGTGAAACACTCAACAAATTATAGTTAAGTCCTTTTACCCAATATTCATTCTCATGTTTGATTTGATTGTTCAGCATAATAGTACCTTTTCCTTTCACTTGACAGGGTGTATCATTTCCCATTCTAACAGATCCACCATCATAATGTTCAAGAAATTCAAATTTTCCTTCATCTCCAGTCATGTTATGTGTACAACCACTATCAATTACCCAAATATCATACTTACTAACTTTACAAATAAGTGTTTTTTCTACATACCTTTCATCTTCATGTGAACCATCTTTCAAATCTACAAACACTCTCTCAATATCTTCATCACTGTCAGAACCACTGTCGTTATCTTTATCTTCAACAATGTAACAATCCTTCTTGCCTTTGTTTTTGTAATCTCAGTTATCTCTTCTATCATACTGTTGGTTATTTATGTAGTCTCGATCATCCTTTCTGTCATTAGATCTATCATTTATATCATCATTCTTTTTGTTAGGGCATCTTGCAGCAAAATGGCCAATCTCTTTAGAGTTAAAACATATCAAAGGTAGTTTACCTTTATATCTTCCTTTACCTTTGTGCAATCTTCTAACCATTAAAGCTTCAAGTTCATCAAGTTCCTTGTCATCATTATCACTGTCACTGTTATTTCTGATTATGTGTTTTCTACTAGATTTACCAATTTTTAAAGTAGAAATAAATGAGGATTCCATAGATGGTACAATACTGGTGTCAAAATTATTTAGCTCAAAAGAAATCAATCCTCCAACAATACTATCAACAGTAATATTATTTTCAGGTGCTTCTCTCATTTCATGTATTGCAGAGACTCTTATAGAATAAATAGGCAATAGAGCTTTAAGAATCTTACTCACAATAGTGTATTCATCAATGGTCCCACCTACTCCTCGAATAATATTCACAACTTCCTTAAGTTGGGTACTATACTATGTTATCTTCTCTCCTTTCATTCTCATGTCATCAAATTTTCGTCAAAGACTTTCAGCTTTAGCTCTCAGTACATTTTCATCTCCTCCATTAACTAGTGTAAGCTTGTCCCACATCTTCTTGGTAGTTGTACATGTCTTGATGTCTTCAAATTCTGCAATAGTAAGTGAAGAAGAATTCTCTGCCATGATAAGATTATGTTCATGTTTCTCTTTCATCTGATTAACAGTTAAAGGTCTAGTAGGTAGAATGAATTCATTATCTAGATAATCTGCAATGTTGTCTCCAATCGCTGATAGGTATAGTCTCATTCTGCTTTTCCATTTCAAGAAGTTATCCTTGTTCAGCTTCGGTGCATCTCTCTTATACATTTTGTGATCTTTAGCTTAAGTCCTTCAAAAATTTCTTCTAAGCACTGTATGATTTGATACCAAATTGTTAGAATAACTGAGAGCGGGGGGGGGGGCATGAATCAGTTAGAATTAGTTGGATCCCAATTATCCTACAATCTTGAATTCCTCCATATGTATGTATAAACAAATTCAAATATATAATTAGTTGTAGTTCATCAATCTATACCTTTGGCATTGATGGTAACACAATATGAAATACGCAGTATAAAATGCCATACAAAAAATAATAAACTTATGTTCTAAAACTGCAACAATTCTGTAGCTCTTCCTAGCTTGAATATATAAATTGTTTCAGTATTAAAAACTCACCATGTAGACTCTCCTTGCAGTTTTGACTTTTCTATTTCTTGAATCTCTTTGTAGTTTTGATATGTCTCTCCCTTTCTCTTTTCTCCCTTTAGTGAATAAATATTTCATTGACCATCCTCTCCCTTTATATTTCATCAATTAACTTGGTCCCTAGGAGGCACCTTCTGCATTCATGCATTCTGTCTACTAGATACCCAAGCTTTTACTAAAGTTGCTTCCTTCTTCTTAGCTAAGCTTAGTTTCCTGAACCATCACTGCCTCATCCTGAAAGGTATTTATGGTGTGCTTTATCAAGCGCTTCTTTTTAGGAGCATTGATGCCCCTAACATTCCAAGTGATGACCTTCATTTCTCTATGGGAAGTCTCTTCCCCTTTCGATCATGCATCAGTGATGTGATTTTAATTTTGTCCGTCACAACTCCAAATTGTAAGATTAGATCAACAATTTGTTTCCTTCCCCTTTTCTTAAGGAATTTTCCAAAATTCAAGATGGATTTGTCTAGGTGACAGAGATTGAATCCTAATTTTACTAGCGGTGCCAAATCTTCACCTTCATGACCTATATCCTCTCTTAAATCAAACAACAATGTGTTCTCTTCTGCCTCTAAATCAGGTTTAGTGAAGTTATCAAAGGGAGCCTCTGAAATGATCTTAATCTCTTCTAATGTTTCCTCTATTTTGTCATTGGAATCTATTTCCATAATTTTAGCAATAAGTACTTGTTTTTATTTGTTTATTTCCTCCATGTTGATGAAATCTCCCACTATGTGCTCTATCACTATCTCTAGAAATTCGTTGCTAAATCGCTCTATCCCTTCCATAATGTTGTTCTCGTCAATCCTAACATCTTTGAGAATCTCTTTGTCATTAGATTTTAATGGAAATAATCTATCTACTATTGGCCTCAAGTGACTAATATAACTGATCTAATTATAGGCCCATGCTTCAAGTCCCAAAGGCAGATCCTTCTCCATTTCTATAATGGTTGTTGAATTAATTTACCTATCTTGATCAATACTACCCTTTTGATGTTGGGGGACCCCATCTTCTTTAACCATTTTTGTGATGTCACACCTCAAGTGAACATTATTGGCAATGTTATCTGGATTGGTATTCACAGCTATGTTATCTTTGAGCTCATTATTTTCTCCCACAAGTAGGTTTGTTATAATCTCAACATTTTATATTGTCATATCTCTAACAATGTTCCAATCATTGCACATAGTTTTTGTTGCCAATGTGGTGGTGGTTTCTATTGGCATTATAGCATCCTTATCATGCATGTTTATCTTACTTGATTCCTAGTTTCCTAAATGATTAGCTTTTGTAGTTTCTGTTGAGGGGATTACTTCTTCTGATAAATGGGTTTTTTTTTCCAAATTTTCATTAAGAGCTCTTCCCCCACTCAAGTCCTGAATATCCTTAATGTATTCATTCATAAGTGGTGATTCTATCACTTTATTGACCCGTGCTTCCTCTTCCACAATTTCTCCTTCTTCCACTTTTGTTGTTTTATAAAGATTGGGGGGTGGTGACTCTCTGTTCATGGGTAATTTTGAAAATGACAAATCCCCCTTTATCTTTGTTGAAGCATATGCTTATATCTTTGTTCAGCCTGGAAGGTTTAGGATTTGATTTTTTATGAGGATTATGGGGTGGATTCTTGAGTCTAAATAAAATGTTTTCCAAAATAGGGCCTGTGTATACTTCCACCCTAATAAGGTATTGAACATTTGCAGTCACAAACTCTATGGTTTTGAGTTGTATAGGATTGTGATCTAGTTTGACTGTCATCTTGATGTTAGATGAATGTGTCCAATCATCATCTAATCCTATGAAGCCCCTCAATGCATCCCCTATTCTAAATAGTATTTGAGAATGCATTAGTTCCACAGGAAGATTTATAAAATTAATCCATCTATATGTGTTGCTAAGATTATGCTGACTAGGATTGAACTTGGGATGCTAGTCATTAAAAATTAAATTATAGCCATTATAGAACACAAAATTGCCCATCAACAAATCCTGCTTGAGGGCTACCTGCTTGCAATCAATGTATAGGAATTTGTTAGGGAGAATAGTAATACTTACTTGGCCTCGATACATTTGTTCCTACTATTTCATAATGCACTCCACTGTTAGTCCTCTCCCACACCTCTTGGAAAAGAGGTCATACCTTCTATAGTGCATCCTCAAACCCTTAGTGTAACAATCCTCTATGATTTTTAGAGTTGGTGTCATTGTGGATCTAGGGTTTGTATATCTATTCCTATCTTGCCAAGTTCGTGCCCTATGATTGGATTTTCCAATGGTCTTTTTAGTTTGATGATTAGTCACGTGTCAGGACTTTTATAGAATATAGGGAAACATATTATCAATTCCTTGATTTATCATATCTGAATGAGTTTTAGAAGATCCTTCCATGTTGTTTTGTGGAAGAGATCTCTAGTGCATATTATGATTACCAACATACTACTATGATCGAGGAGCATAATTAATCACTCGAGGGTTAGAGGATCGATGGTTTTTTAATCAGAAATAATGTCTAGGCCTACAATCCTCTTGAAGGGAATCTAACAAGGAAGGATTAGTGGGTGAAATATCCTAACTTGATCTGCCTTTTGTGTCGAGGGCTACCAGATTAGCACCAGATACATAGCTAGGAACACTGGAGGTAATTGATATCACCCAAAGACCATTATTTTTTTCCCCTAATTTAAGTGCATGAAGCTTGTCCAGGCCTTCAATTCCTGACCATTTTTCATCCATGATTTGTCTTCCCATCGTGGTTTAGAGGTTCAGGTTGCAATTCCTTTCTAGTATTCACCACTACAGATTGAGGATAATTAGATTTTTGCAAAATATATTACCATCCTCATTTTTTAAAGGGAACAAGTGACCTAGGACCTCAAATCTATTATCAGAAATCCCTAAGTGTTCATGAATAAAACCCCTAGTCTATGTGATGATATTGCTAGTAGAAGAGTTTCCTATAATTGTTCGCAAAATTTTCCACTTGCATGTGCAAGCCATTTTAGGGATGATATATGCTCATATTGTTGTAAATGACTATTTTATGTTAATTTAAATGAGATGATGTTCACTCCTATGCTCATATAATTGTTACAGATTATTCCTAATGTGATTGTATGAAGTGAGATAAAGTTGTAGTTACTCGTCCATGAGGTCCACATGATGTCTCATTCTCCTTCAATGTTTGATATCATGTATGTTCATGTGCTTTGACTATTTATACTATAAGAAGTTGCACTTGATGTTTGTGTGTTTCAGTGAATAGGTACCATAAACTATTCTGATTGAGCTATAGGTTTGAGTGTGTCTTATCCCCAGTAGTGGCACAAGAGATAGTTTCACTAGTCATTCATTATTGAGTCGATATCGTTGATGTATGGATGATATATCCTTAATTTATATTATACCCCTGGTACATGTGGGTACATCCAAATTTCATATGCATATTGGGATAAACTAGTATGTGTATGTGCATCTAGAGGTTCTATAGTTGTCACAGATGATAATTAATTAAATATTGATTTAATTGGTTGGGTATTTAGTTTAATTACTGAAAAATTGTGCCTTGGGTGTAATCTTGTATCAGAGTTGATTTAATTATCCTCTAGGATTTTGGGAATTCTATTTTAGTTTTTAAGTGATTTAATTTACTTGATTTATTTAATTTGGGAAAATGTCTTTTTGGAAAAGACCTTTTTATGTTTTGAAATTGGAGTTTTATTCACTTTTTTTTTTTGAGTTTTGAAAATTTGCTCCAACCCCTTGTGAAGAAATTCAAATTTTTCTCATTGGGAGCGACTTAGGTGTCTAATTTTTGTGGGTAGCACCTCATTGGATTCATGTCGCAACTGCTCCCTCTTGTCTGGAACCATTTTGGTTTTCATGGAGAATTCATGTATTTCTCTCCGTGTCAATTTTATGCTTGTTTGAAAGGTAGGGCTTTTTTGTATTTTCTTGTTTGATGTTTCTTGTTTGTAATGCAATAGTATGATTTATATCTATGTTTTCCATGCTTTGGTGATTTCATTTGATGCTTGTTTGGGCTTGTATGAGTTATGAGGTCTTTTATTGGAAAATTTCCGTTACAAGGTTGTATGTTTTCTCCCATGGAGTTAGATTTCATACTCTATTGGGTTTTTGGGTTAGTTGGGCCTTAAGGGCAAATGGGTTTTAATTTTTTGGCTTAATTCTAAGTTTAAATTTTGGGTGTTTTCGTGGGCACATAATTTTGCATGCCTCCTAGTTTTATGTTTCATCATGTTTGGCATGATCAAAATGTTGGGATTAGTAATATCTCATGATTATAGTAGGATCATGCTATCATAATCAATTGAGGACATTCCAGGAATTATTTATTGTAATCAGAACTCACTCGTTTCTTCTTAAAATGTGAATTTTTACACTTCACCATTTTTTTGCTCAAATTTGGGATTTAAGTACCTTTTGTGGTTTGTGAGATTTCCTCATATTTTCATGAGATCTTTGATGGATTATCTCAGAATCTAAACTCTTGGCATAGTGGTCAATTGGGTAGTTTGGCATTTGTACCCTTTTTATTGATTCCACATAGTTTTATGCATTGAGTGTTTGGGGGTGCTTTATCGTCTGATTATTGCTTCCTTCCTTGTTGATGCTTATGTTATAGACATCCTTGGTGTAGGCCAAGTAGAAGGTGCATCATGTAATTTTTTCCTCAATGTAGACCAAGTGGATAAACTATGAGTTATCCCATCCTTGGTGTAGACTGAGTGGACGAAGTCCCTATTCCACATCCTTGGTGTAGACCAAGTAGATGATATATATTTTATGCTTATGTCCCCGGTGAAGACCGAGTAGAAAATATATGGTTATTATGTCCTCGGTGTAGACCAATTGGAAAAACCTTTGTATTGGTCTTTGTCTTGTGATTTTAAGCCTTGAGACTAGGTACGTTGAGTAGTCATGGGGAGTATCTCCTTACGTGGATCTTAGCCCGTATGTGGATAGTACAAGACACGTTAAGGAGTTCATTTAAAAGTGAAAATATAATTAAAATAAATTAGGAATAATATCAAACAATATTAATTATGATTTAGTGGATACCAATAAATCCCTAGATGTCAGGATTGACCCGTGTGGGTGGTAGATAGTATATAAATCCCCAGATGTCAAAGGTTGACCTGTGTAGGTAGTGGAAATAGTTGAATCCCCGAATGTCATGAGTGACTTGTGTGGGTGGTAGATTATACTTGAGCCACAAATTCTAGCATTTATCTATATTGTCATGGATTCTCCCTATGGTTATCTCTCTCATGTCTAGGTCCAGTAGTAGTGAGTAGCAACCCCGTTGTACTATGATTGTGTTGCATTGGATCTTGTACCATTCCTTGAGTTATGGATATGCTTGGTGTGAGTGTGAGCCACCTCTTGTGTATATTTTTTTATTATTTCTATGGTTGGGTGAATATCTCCACGAGCATGGTGGGGTGGGCCTCAGGGTTCCACATGGTAGGGTGGTGTTGAACTTTACTACTACTAGGGATCGATGTACAGGTGGTCATCTTCTTCTAGAGACAAAGTTCTGAGCATTGTGTGCTCAATGCTAGCCCTTACATATAGTTTCATTGATATATATGCATTTTATGTTTATGCTCATTAGATTAGTTTCTACTATGTTATTGTGTTTCTATGGAGTGATTATTGTCTTGAATGTGTATTTGATACTCCCCGTTGTGGAGAAAGCCTTGTATTTTAGTCCTACATTGGTGTTAGCGAGCCTACCCAGTTATCAGACTAAGAGAACTCCATTTAGAAATGTTTTTATCTCATTTTTTTAATTTTGCAGGGCAGTTTAGCATATATGCACTCTTTTTTAGCACATATGTCATTTCTTGTAGTGCATATGAAAAATAGTGTAGCGTATATGCAAAATAGTTTAGCACATATGCAACCTATTTTAGCGCTTTTGTTTTACCAGATTAGTGCATATAAAACAAAGAGAACTTCTCGAGGGTTTGTTGAAAAAGTAATTTCATATTCAGATTCCTTATGTTTTTGGGGTGTTTTTCATGTATTTATAGTCAATTTTCTGATTATTTATGGTATAATTATGATTGCTTTTTTTTTTTTCAAATTGGGCTTAAAATGAACCTTGTTATAGATTGCACTGAGGATAAACTTTTCTCCTTGATTGGTGACCATTGAAAATGGTTTGGTCTTATCCCACGAGGTTTATGGATGGGGACTAGACTCTCATGTGGTGGCTTGAATGTGACTTAGTCATTCATGCTTATCTTGGAACCTTTGGATGTTATTTAAGTCTTCCACTTGTGCACGATCATTTGAGGATCGTTGGTTGTTCTATCTTTGTTAATGTTACTGGTTATTATTGCACTATGTTATTGATGTTATATCTTTACCTTTCAAAAAAAAATTGTTAAGTTCATATTTGATCCTTTATTCTGAGTGTTCCTATGATCAAAAGTGAAGTGTTTTAGTCTAAATGTATTCCTTAACATAGATAAGTTTAAGACCCCNTTTAACCCCCCCCCCCCCCCCCCCCTCAAAAAAGGCATAAAATATTGGAAAATTTTTCATTTCTTGTAGGAATCGTGCATCTAATTTCACTGGCAAATTTTTTGTTTCTCGTGGAAACAAAATATTAATGTGATTGGTGAATCTTTTGAAATTGTCCAAAATCAAGACAAAATGCTGTCAATATTTATCTTCCTTATACACGAAAAAATATTATTATTGGTGATTTTTCCTTGTATTCAAATAAATGTAATTTTTTTGGCAAATCAAACATTTCTTATAATTAAGAGAATTGTATTTATTGGCAAATTATGCTTTCATATAAAACAAATAAAATAATTTTAATGGTGAAATTATACAAGTACTGAAAACTTAATGCAGAGATAAAGTAAAATGGATGAAACTAGAGGAAGGATGGGTTAAGCTTAATTTTGATGGAGCATCGAAGGGGAATCCAGGTCGATCAGGGGTAGGATGTGTTGTTGGGATGCTGATGGTAATATATTGGCTATTGATTCTAAGAAACTTGAGGATGGAACTAACAACAGGGCTATGTATAAGCTGCATTACTCGTTGTAGACTTTGCAAAATGGATTAATGTTGATCAACTTCATTTGGAAGGGGAATCTCAAATTTTTGTTAATATCATTGCAAATGTGCATCCACATGTGTGGAAGATTGACAAGTTCATCACCATCATTAAAAATTGGCAAGTTTCAGTAATTTTAATTTTTCCCACATATTTAGGGAAGGGAATGCTTTAGTTGATTCTTTTTCTAAATTGGTGATGAACTTAGAGAACTAATTTGGGGGAATTATTTTGGAGGGATTTTATGGATCATCCTTTGAGAAGTATATATAGAAAGGGGTGTTTGTTTCTATAGAGTACAAAGATATTTAAAGTGCATGAGACCTGCAAAGTTGGTATGTGAGGATATAGGATTTTGGGTTGATATTAATATATTTTTGTTTGGAGGTGGGAGGAGAAGAATTGAGAAACTATGGAAGGCAATTTTAATTTGAAGGCCTCCAAACAATAGATGGCCTTTTAGGCCAAAGTTTCAGAGGAGAGATTGAAGATTGTGTTCAAGACTAATATTCCCTTTTTCTTGTTGATTGTCCATCAACTGTTGGGAGATGATTTCATGCTTGAAAAGTAAAAATATAGGAAAAATATAGATATTATATCCCTGTTCTATGCATGGGGTATTGAATTGGACAATAAGGAAGAGGTGAAAAGGGTGGTGGAGAGGTGTGTGAGGCCATAATGGAGGTTGGGCTTGGAGAAATTTTATCCTTAATAGAATCAGGGTATGGCTTCGTGGATACAATTGGGGACTGGGTTGCAATTTTAGGATACCCAACATGTCCACCCCTTTATTCTTTAGCATTCCTTAGAGGACAGGGATATGAGGAAAGGGGAAGTAAGGAAGACATGAGGTTTCATACGGGACTATGTGCATAATTGGGAGGTGGCTTTAGAGTTTGGTGTGCCAAGAGAAAAATTGGAGAAATGAAAGCTTAAATTCTAATTGGTTGATTATTGGAGAGGCAAAGGCCATGGAGTTATAGGTAGGGTTCTTTTCGTGGTTGTGGCAGTGGTGCCTCTAGTTATAGTTATATTTGGTGTGGTTTTAGAAAGGGCGATCATGGTAGGTTTTGTGTAGTTCGTGGCTGAGGTGGAGATGATCATTGATGCACCAGGGTGTGGTATGCTTACCAGGTCTGATCTTTTTTGGGATTTTTGTTTCTCCATGGATGTAATTACAAGTTTTGGGGGTCTTCATTGTAAATTTTTTGACATTTGGGTAGATTTTTGTAATAGTAGGGTGGGCAAACAATGTTTATGTTTTGTGGGTAGATGAAAATGATTTTGGAAGGGTGGTGATGGTCCTTCTTATAATTTTGGATAACAATAATTCTCTTAAGTATATTTTGACTTTATAATATTAATAATAAATAATATTTTTACCGACCAAAAAAAAACTATAAAGTTTTACTTGGTGATTTATGTTTTGATATTAAACAAATAAAATAATTTTATTGGGAAATTCTAGAAATATAAAAAACTATAATAATTTTGTTGGCCAAAATATCAAATGATAAAGGATAATAATTAATTTTCTTGGTGAATTTTCATTTTTGGTGCTAAGATAAATTTTAAAGCCTTTAGAATTGAAACCAACATGTTTATTTCTATTTTTTATCCATATTTGTAGTTTGACACATGTTTAAATGCTCCAAAAATAAGTGAGAATAGTTTTTTCTATAATTATGCATTTTAAAGCTTTAGAAACGAATCAAACCAATCTTTTCTTCAACTTCATTCATTTGAAACATTATTCTAAGGTAGGTTTTCAGAGTTTCAAATACTAAACATATTGTTTAAATTTGTATATTTGAAGGATTAAAAAATCAAACCATTCATGTGATGTAAAACCAAAAAATATTCTTTGAAATGATAATTGATAATTATATTGTAATTTATCAAATGTTAAAATGATAAAAATAAATTTGATCGGTAAACAACAACTTTTTAAGGTGCCAAACACTCCACAATTTCAAACCTATGAGCAAAATGGACCAGTGTAGGCACAAACTATGTGAGCACAAAGGCCCAACAGGGTTTGAACCCGAGTGGCAGTCCTACCAATGAAGTGTTTCAACTACTACTCTAAGTGGGTCACCCAAATGTACAAATGATAATTGAAATGAGTAGTATTCTATTATATTTGATTGAAAATTTGAAAATACTTATTAGCTCTTGCCCCTAGGATATTACCTATAGTGAATAGATTCAAATTTTCTGAAAGGACAAAATTAACAAAATAGACCAAAATTGAGTAAGTAATAAAAAATAGAGTGACAAATTAAAGTGTTTTACAAATGCAAACAAGAAACTATAGCTAGTTTTACTTGATTTGGGAAATGAAGCCCTGAAAATTCAAAGTGCAAGTGCATTAAGCTCAGACGAGTCTAATAATAATTTTTTTTTGTATTGATTTAGTTTCTTTGATTTGGTATTTTTGTAAAAAATTATATGTAAGTGTATTAAATTCTACTTGTTTAAACTTTAAGCCACAGTAAGCCATCAATGAGGACCACTTATTCATACTAGTTGTCATAAATGGCATGTGATTACCCTGATCAATTCTCAATTGAATTAATTAATAAAGATAAGTGTCACCTTTGTATTGTATATCACAAGGATTTGATATTACAACTTTATGGAAGTGGTACCATCTTAGAGTAGCAATATTGTGAAATTACATAATACGACTACTATTTACTTGACGTAGACTTGAGACTATTGTTTGATGTGGCTATTGAATTTGTGATAATTAAAAAATAGATAGTATTTATAATTTAAATTTACATGCACCATCAAATTATCATATATCAAAAGAATAGGTTCAATTCTAGGCTGAAGCTTTGACACAACCAATTTCCTACAACCTATTTATTTGACATTATTTACCAATTGTGATTAAAAGTAAATAATATTAAAATTTTATATTTACATGTTCCCCTCCCATCATCAAATGATTGAATATCAATAATTTATGTTAATTTTTGGGGCAAAACTATGACATAACCAATTTCCTACATAAAGTCACTAGAATTGGGACAAGCATCACCTTTCTATTGCTTAGTGCCTCCACTGGTTTTATGTATTGACATATCATTGAATTTCTATTAGTTTTCAACAATTGCCTAAGATACATCATAAGTGTCTTTGCCCATTGTAGTGATCGACCCCTCAACCTTGGCTTCCTAGTGCATTTTCAACTTCAACCCACTTTAATTTTTTATGCTTTAACTTATTTAAGTTAAGTTCTAAGTCCTAGCTATAATGAAGACACATGTTTCCATTGCACATTTTCATAAGTTTGCAGTTGTCAGAATCCATCCTTCAACAAAATTGTGTTATTGGCTAGTTTCTCTACTAGGAGTCACCAATCTTGTCTGTGTATGCCTTAATTAATTGTTGGAAACTTGTTTTATATCAATGGCCTAAGATAATTTTATGGTTAAACAATATTGAGAAGTTAAGAAGTTGCATCCCACATAGCCACAAACAAGTAAAAGGCGGAGTAGTTAACTTGTCATTGACTTCAATTTGATCAATAACTCACATTGATTTTGTATTTTAGCAAGATCAAGAAACTTTTGAAGATGCATCCTGTAGACTGATGATAAGGGAACCACCTCACAATATTATTCGACATTGTAGTAACATGTTACACATCATTTTCTCTAACGAATCATAAAGGTTTTGCAAGTTCACAAAGTTGATAGTGGGACCAAGTCCACTAAGGTCTAAGGCTTGACTAGAATAAAGATATATGCACCATCAAATGATTGAATATACACAATGTAGGTTCAATTATAGAGTTAATCTTTGACTCAACCAATTTTTTAGATAGAGTCACCAGAATTGAGACAAGTGTCACCTTGAAAGGATTTGAAGTCTAAGTCTAGGAAGCTAATTCTAGTCCACGACTCTAGTATAGTGTTTAACTTAGGTGTTATAGATAAAATTAAAAAAACATTAATATGTCTTATGATGTATTTTAATTTTCATAGAAAATGTTTTATTATAATGAACATCATTTTTTAAAGCATTTGTCTCAATTGTCTCCACTAATACTTGTGTGTGCTTGAATGTGACCTCTAAGTCAGGCACAAACTCAGCATAGTCTTTACACAATCGTTCAATTCACAAAGACAAACATGAATTGTTCATCCTGCAAATTTGATTGAAGCGACTTGCTGCCTCCTAATTAGTTGTGGATGTCAAATTTACTCTCAGAACGAGAGCCAACAACCTGACCATTGCTAACATGGAGGATTTCTAAAGCATGAGATAAAATGGAATTGCCATTAATTTATGAAATGAAATGCTCTTAATCTATGAAATGAAATTGCAATTAATCTATGAAATGAAATTGCAATTAATCTAGAAAGATTGAAATGCTATTGAACTAGAAAGCTTGAAAGTTGATGAAATTGAGATGTTAGACATGTGAATGAATTTCATTAAAAATCAACATATCACTACTCCAAATTGAAATTAATCTAACTATGCAATTAAGCTCAAAAGCATGAAATAATCAATGCAAATTTCACTATAAATTTGATGCTCTCCAAAATCATCCTCCTCAATGAAGAAAAAGGGGTCCAATTTATAGAAAACCATGGAAAGAGGGTGAAGAGTTTCTTGGAAAGAAACGGTGGCCTCTTCATTTCCATTTGAGACAAAAAGGCATGAATTATTTAATTAAAAGGATGAATTATTGCCACATAAGTGACCTTTCACATGGAATTATGGAATTCCCTTTTGAGGATAAT
>MU224545.1:1300345-1322357 GCA_018584345.1 Thuja plicata
GCACTTAGGACTTTAGGATTAAATCAATTAATCATAGGGATTTTTAGCTAATAAACCCTGAGAATTTAGGAATTAAATATAATGTCAGATTTATGCAAATTTGGGTTTTCTGCATTTGAAACTCAGTTAATTAAAGTCAATCAGAAGAAGAATTTGCCTAGTACAATAGGACTTCAAAGATGAGAAAATGCACCAAAATTGATTGGATTATAAGGTGCCAATTTTGGGGTGTTACATTTTTCCCCTCTTTGAATTTATGTGCGAGCAACGCATTGATTCAAAGAATAGTCTTAAGTGAAGATGAAGATTTTAGAAGTCTAGGTTAGGTTACCAAGACACCGATCAGATTAAGAAGCATAATTATCTAAGAGAAGATCAGAATTGGGGTTAGATTGCCCCAATGTCTATTGATAGCTGATGAAGATCTAGGAATCTCTTCAGAATCAGGGTTAGATTGCCCCAATACGAAGGTTAGCCCTCCGAGATCCAGGTTAGATTGCCTAGATAATGGTCTAAGGAGTTTTTGAGAGCCATCTTCAGAATGAAGCATAACTTTCAGGAATTAGGGTTATATTTCCCCAATACCCAATGAGATTTCAAGAATCATCTCCAGAATGAAGCTTGATCCTTGAGGATCCGAGTTAGATTGCTCAGATACCTAGAAAGATAAGATGACAAGATGCGAGACACCAAGATGCCCCTAGAGATTCAAAAGCATGGAATATCCAATTTTGACCATAAGGTACAAAAAATTGAATATGCCCCAAGTGATGAGATGCCCCTAGCGATGGGGACTTCAGATCAGACTGATTTGAGAATAATCTGAAAAGATTCAATCATGCAATCATCTTGCCCCCTCGGGAGCGAAATCGAAAGATGACACACCATAATGATGAGAGCGAGAAATTGCAGAGAAACAAGCTCGAAGATCCAGAGATAATCCAAAAATAGATTAAGAGGAGACAAAATCAATTTAGAATGATCGAGAGGTCCTGTTGACTAGGTTTGACCATAGTTGACCAAAATTGACTAGAGTTGACTTGAGTTGACTTTGATGAAAAGATTACAGAATCTGAGAAAATGATAACAAGAGATAATTCTGACAAGAAAGTGACATCAAAAAATTGACTGCACAAGCATATATAGAAGTGTCAGATTTTGATTTCGATCATGAAAATTGATTGAGCATATAGATGAAGATAGAGAGAGAGAGAGGATCAAACACTTGTGCAATCGAGAGGAAACCATGATGAGAGATGAGGACCCTTGAAGAATGAGAAGACAAATGCAAGCCTATAATGTAGAATGCAAGCCTAAGATAAATACAATCCTAGGTTTTGGTTGTTGGACTCATCGTATTTATCATCATCGAGTGCTTTTGGATCATCAGAGTCAATACAATCCTTACTGGTGCCGCTACAACCATAAGAATATGAATATGACTTTCATCAGATAAAATGTAGGAAACAAACATAAGCACCAAGGCACAAAAGCCAAGGTGACCTGAACATTGTTTCCAATTTGATGTAGTAAAAGTTCACAATTAAAAAAACATAGCAATAACAGTCAAGGAGATAGTTTCAACCTCCCCTTAGCGTACAAATAAACAAGATAGAGGGATGTGAGGCTTTTCCACCTTAATGCAGAAGCTCTTATCACATACACCCTGTCTATTTGACGTTGCTGGATCATCGAAACCACACCAACAAGAAGTAGACAAAGAAAATATTAGTGAAATTCATAAGAACAAACATCATACGAAGAAAGAGTCAATCATATCTCAGCATGTTTCAAGGCTCACGAATGTGTCTATATTTAGGGTGTTGAAAAACACCATTGTGCTTGTGAGTGCATTGTATTTGATTGCTATCAAGATATGTTTACGTCATGAGATATAGGCACAAAATGTGTGTGCTTGAATGTGACCTCTAAATCAGGCACACACTCAACATAGTCTTTACTCAGTTGTTCAATTCACAACGACAAACATGAATTATTTATCCTGCAAACTCAATTGAAATGACTTGCTGCCTCCTAATTAGTTGTGGATGTAGAATTTACCCTCAAAATGAGAGCCAACACCCTGACCATTGCTAACATGGAGGATTTCTAAAGCATGAGAAAAGATGAAATTGCCATTATTCTATGAATTGAAATGCAATTAATATATGAAAACAAATTGCTCTTAGTCTATGAAAGTGAATTGCAACTAGTCTAGAACTGAGATTGCAACTACTCTATGGAAGCAAATTGCAATTAATCTAAGAAAGAAAATACTCTTAATCTAGAAATGAAATGCATTTAAACTAGAATTGAAAGATGAAATAGAGATGTTAGATATGTAAAGGAATTGCCAAATGAAATTAACATATCCTTAATCCAAATTGAAACTAGTCTAATTATGCAATTTTAAACTCAAAAGCATGAAAGAATTAATGCAAATTTGACTATAAGTTTGATGCTCTCAAAAATCATCCCCTCAAATGAAGAAAATGAGGTCCAATTTATAGAAAACCATGGAAAGAGAGAAGAGTTTCTTGAAAAGAAATAGTTGTCTCTTCATTCTCTTTTGAGACAAAAATACAAAGATTATTTAAATAAAAGGGTGGATTATTGCCACATGAGTGTCCTTTCACATGGAATTATGGAATTCCCTTTTTGAGGATAATTCATCCAATAATTAAATAACCTTTCAATTCCTTTTATGTATATTAGCTAAAGGGGGTGGAATTGATTTAATTAAAATCACTTAGGAATTTAGAATTAAATCAATTAATCATAGGGATTTTTAGCTAATAAACTCTGAGAATTTAGGAATTAAATATAATGTTAGATTTATGAAAATTTGGGTTTTCTGCATTTGAAACTCAGTCAATTAAAGTTAATTAGGAGAAGAATTTGCCTAGTACAATAGGACTTCGATGATGAGAAAATTTAAGGAATGCACCAAAATTGATTGGATTATTAGGTGCCAATTTTGGGGTGTTACATTTTTCCCCTCTTTGAATTGATGTACAAGCAGTGCATTGGTTCAAAGAATAGTCTGAAGTGAAGATGAAGATTTTGGAAGTCTAGGTTAGGTTGCCAAGACACCGATCAGATTAAGAAGCAGAATCATCTGAGAGAAGATCAGAATCGGGGTTAGATTGCCCCAACGTCCACTGATAGCTGATGAAGATCCAGGGATATCTCTAGAATCAGGGTTAGATTGCCCCAATATGAAGGTTAGCCCTCCGAGATCCAGGTTAGATTGCCTAGATAACGGTCTAAAGAGTTTTTTGAGAGTCATCTTCAGAATGAAGTGTAACTTTCAGGAATTAGGGTTAGATTGCCCCAATACCCAATGAGATTTCAAGAATCTTCTCCAGAATGAAGCTTGATCCCTGAGGATCCAAGTTAGATTGCTCAGATACCTAGAAAGATAAGATGAGAAGATGCGAGACATCAAGATGCCCCTAGAGATTCAAAATCAAGGTATATCCAATTTTGACCATAAGGTACAAAAAACTGAATATGCCCCAAGTGATGGGGACTTTTGATTCAGATCAGACTAATTTGAGAATAATGTGAAAAGATTCAATGATGCAATCATCCTGCCCCCTCGGGAGCAAAATTGAAAGATGACACATCATAATGATGAGAGTGAGAAGTCGCAGATAAAAATAAGATCAAAGATCTAGAGATATCAGAGATAGATCAAGATAATACATAATCAATTTGGAGCGGTCGAGAGGTTCTATTGATTAGGTTTGACCATAGTTGACCAGAATTGACTAGAGTTGACTTTGATGAAAAGATTGCAGAATCTGAGAAAATGATGACAAGAGATAATCCTGACAAGAAAGTGACATCAAAAAGATGACTGCAAAAGCATATATAGAAGTGTCAGATTTTGATTTCGATCACGAAAATTGATTGAGCATATAGATGAAGATAGAGAGAGAGAGGATCGAACACTTGTGCAGTCGAGAGGAAACCATGATGAGAGATGAGGAGCCTTGAAGAATGAGAAGACAAATTAAGAGAGCACCAAAATTGCCATGATGCAAGCCTAAAATGCGAATGCAAGCCTATAATGCAAAATGGGTCTAGTATTGGGCTATGTGTAATGTGTATGTAGTCCTTGTCTCTCGTAGAGTGAATCATGCTTCATGTTTTTGGTCCAGGTATTGCATTTAATATTTATCTCTTATCTGAATTAGTTCATGTTATATGTGACCTATGTTTTGGTCCAGATGCTCTTGGCATAGAACCTTATTGTAGTTTTCTTTTGGTATGGCCGACTTTTAATTTGGTTTTTGTATGGTTGAACTTTTTGTAATTTCAATGATCTATCTTGTATATAAGTACAATGTTTTCTTCAACAAAAATGTAAGTCTGTGATGAGTGAGAAAGTGAAGATGTATAAGCAGAAATTTGGAAGAGCATAATTTAGTTTACAAGATTTCTATTTTGTGACTATGACAGAGAATTAAAGGTAGATACAACGTGTTACTAAGGTTGATAGAGTTGTGTAGGACTATTAAATTATCATGAGAATTTATCTTTATCTATTGTGAAGAGTTGTATGTACCTTGTCCCTAGGATAGTGAGTCTTTTGTGAACAATTTATTTTTTGTATCTTTCTACTTTGGTAATGATCCTCTATTTGCAAGTATGAAGCAGTGAGCTCTTATCTATATTTGGTGTTGTATTGGAAGCGACCCTTTGTTTGAAAGTCCAGAGTAGTGAGATCATACTATCCTTGTAATTAGATTTTATATATTAGTGATTTATCTTTGTGAGAAAGTGCTCATCATGGTTTTTCCCAGTTTGGGTTTTCCATGCATAAAAATCTTGATGTTTATTTGTGGTTGTTTTAGTTCATTATTATCTTAAATTGATGTGAGGTGAATATTCAAGATAGTTTATTACTTAAGTAAGATTTTGGTTTATGAGGATTTAGCCCCCTTCCCCCCATCCCCCTCACCAAACCCCTATTAGCATATGGTGTGTTTTAAACTATTGGTACCAGAGAAAGGTTACTTTTGGATAAACGTAACTGCTTGAGGAAGATTCATGATGACACAAAGCTTACACTTTCAGGCTCAAGTATTTGATGGTACAAAATTTCCTTATTAGAAATACAAGATGTAAGAATATTTGGAAACTTTCCAGAATGATATTTAGGAGGTTATTCAAATTAGTTTCAATCCATCTCCTGGAAGACCTTTGACTATTGATAAACAAAAACAAAAACAAAAGGAAGCTAATGTGAAAGTAGGAAAAACATTTTTTAGCAGTTCATGTGACACAACTTTTGGAAAGGTGAAAGGTACAAAAGGAGCTAAAGAGGTATGGGATGAATTAGTTTTGGTATATGAAGGATATTCAAAGACAACAAGAAAGACTAATAAACCTAAAACATAAGTATGAGTTATTAAGAAAGGCATACGATGAGAGTGGTGAAATCTACATATAAAGAGTCACAAATTTTGCTAATGAAATCAGAGATGATGGTAGAAATATAGAAGACATAGATGTTATACTTAAAATCTTATTAACCCTACTAAAGGAGTTCATACCAATGAAATGTTCAATAAGGGAAAGGAGTGATCTCAGTCAATATTTAATTGATCAACTTATTGGTTCAATTTATGCATTTGAGATTGTAGAAGTTGAAAGGGAAAAGAAAGAGATTGCATTTAAACATTTTGAAGAAGTTGAAATAGAGACATGAAAGATGTCAGAGGAAACTGAAGCATTTCTTTCAAGAAGATTCAAGCGAGGAACTGGTAAATACAAAGGTAAGTTACCTCTTAAGTCCTTTAATTGTGGTAGAATAAGACATTTTGCTAATGATTGCAAGCATAATGAATACTATAGTGAATCAAAAGATGATGATAGGAAAGACAATCAAAAGAAAGGTGATTTTAGGAAAAGAAAAAATTTCAAAGACAAGGGTAAAAAGAGTTTATGTTCCATGGAGGAACACTCCTCTAAAGATGAGGATAGTAATGGAACAATTGGGGATTCTCTATTTCTGGCCATTTCACAAAAGAAAGAGGCAAAGAAAGAGGAGATTTAATTACATGCTAAAGTTGTTGCAAGTGTATGGATTATAAATTTTGGATGTTCAAATCATATGATAGGAGACAAGAAAATATTTGTAAAGTTGGAAAAGTATAATGGAAGAGAAATTAGATTTGCAAGAGAAGAAAGTCTACAAATCAAAGGCATTGGAACCATTTCAATTGATAATAAGTGCAATACTGATGATATTTACTATGTTTAAGGTTTGAAACATAATCTGCTAAGTGTTATTCAAATGTGTAAGAAAGGTTATGAAGCGTTGTTAGAAAATGATGGGTGTGTTATTAAAAGTAAAAAGTAAAATTACTACATAAGGTTTTAGGACTGCTAGGATCTATTATATTAAAGAAAAAAGAGAGAATCTGTATTTTTTAGCTCACTGTAATGGAAGTTGGTTATTTCACAAAAGATTAGGAACTATGAACTTTGATAACATGATCAAAATTAACAAGACTAAAGCTGTTAGAGATTTTTCAAAAATCAAACCTACTGATATTGTTTGTAGAGAATTTCAAATTGGAAAGTAGACAAGGACTTTAAAAAATAAGGAATATTTATCTAGCAAACCTTTGGAGTTGATTCATATTGATATTCGTAGACCAACAAGAATAAAAGGAATCAATGGAGAAAAGGTACTCTATGTTGCTAATTGATGATTAATCTAGAATGACTTGGGTTACATTTCTAATAGAGAAGTCTCAAGCTTTTAAAAAATTCAAAATATTTAAATTAATGATAGAAAATCAAATATATTATAATATTAAATGCTTAAGATCGAATAGAGGCGGAGAATTTAATTCAATAGAATTTAATGATTTATATGATAAGAATGGAATAAGAAGACAATTTTATACTCCAAGGGATCCTTAGCAGAATGAAGTGGTTGAAAGGAAGAAAATAACTATTTTTGAAATGGCTAGGACCATGTTAAAGGATTCTAATTTGACTAATGTATATTGGAAGGATGTTGTGCAAACTATAATATATCTTCTTAATAGGGTGTAGATCAGAGAAAATCATACAAAGATGCCTTATGAACTATGGTGTGGAAGACCACCTACTGTGAGATACTTCAAGATCTTCGGAAGCAAGTTCTACATTAGAAGAGATGAAGATGGATTGAGAAAATTTGATACAAGAGTTGATGAAGGAATTGTTTTGGGCTATGCAATACAAAAAATCTTACAAATGCTACAATAAGAGGTTGAACAAGATTTTTGAAGGTGAAAATGTAAAGGTATGTGAGGACTGGAGTCATCTTAATCCGGTAGCGGACACTGATGTTTTATTTAATTCATCTATTTCAGAACAAAAGGATGTTTTGAAAGAAGACAAAGAAGAAAAAACTATTGAAGAAAAAAAACCAGAAGTCATTGTGAAGAGACCTGGTATATATGTTTAGAAGAATCATTCAAAATATCCTATAATTAGTGATAAAGATAAGGGTGTTCAGACAAGGAGAAATATTTTTGGATCACAAGAATAGGTAAACCATTATTTTCTATCAATAATTGAACCTAAGAACTCTGGACAAGAAAGAAAGGAAGAGAGATGGATTAAATAAATGGAAGAGGAGTTTAGTCAAATAGAGAAAAATGAACCTTGGGAACTCGCTAATCTCATTGTTGGTATTTCCTATGACCCATTTCCATCGAGTGTACATTTTGCATGACTCTTTTCTAATTTTACATTTCACTAATAGATGACTATCAAATACTTCAATATCTAAATATTTGGTACATATTTTAAACATTTATTCAAATTTAATAATAATAATCAAGTATATATTACCTACTTTCATAACATTCCTGGTAATTCTTTGCATATCTACTTGCTCAATATGATATTATCTAAAATCTATTAAATATATTTTATGGCTTAACTGAAGAGGAATCAATCATTGCATGGAAAATTCCTAAAATGTGTTTCTAAAGTATTGTTGGTTCACCATAACAAGTCATTAATATAATTCCAACTAAAAATAAAACATTAAAAATGTTTACCAAAGTTCTATTCAAAGAACTAAGATAGATTGATAGACCAAGGTCAGATCCACAATTATGTATATAAATTCCATATTCAAGGAAGTGATGTAGAATGGTAGATGGTCCAATTTATATATTTTGATTCATTAGTTTGACTACTCTTGATTATCTACAAATGATGAACTGAGACAATAGACATCACACATAAAATTTATATTACCAAGTTACAACCAAGCACTATTTATTAATTTATTTATATAATTTATATAATTATATCAATCTATTATTCTAGATAATTGCACATACAAACTCTAAATTATAGGGTAATTATAAAATTGTTATAGTTTAATTATTTTAACCTAGGGTTTTATGTAAAAGGGATTTTATTCTCAAATTTAACTGAATATTGACACTAATTCATTTGAAGATCACCAATCACCAAGATATTTATCACATTTTTGAAGCTTTGATTTGAATAATCAAAGCATCATTAGCATGTTACCTACTTACATTGATACATAGGATATTATTTACATAACTATTTGTTGTCTTAAATCTTCTTTAAAAAAGATATTAAATTGACATTCTAAGAGTTGTCCAAAGGCGAATTACTTCTAATTTTATAGAGCTCGTGAAAGGTATTTCTATATTTATCAATACCTAGCCAAAATAAGTGACACACATCAAGGAAAATAAAGGGTAAAAACACAATAATCTGTCACCCTTTTACAAAGGAAAAGGTTAACAACACCAAAAGTGTAAAACTTCAAGGGCATAAAAGTCACATTTCTGTTGAGAATTTGAAGTTGATGTAAACTGATGAAATGTGTGAAATAGGATGAATTATATACCGATAATTTTTTTTTTTAAATGAACCAAAATTAATATGTTTTTTAAAAATTTTAGATCTATTTTTCATTTCCTCAAAAATACTGTAAATTAGGGAGTTTACTTCCCGCCAAATCATTATAAGTAAAACATTGTTTTTTCCTCCAATTTTAGAATATGTTTTAGATGACATGTGTAGCTAGTGTAAAAAAAAAGAAAGAAGTGTTTTTTATGTATAGTTTGCCCGTTATAAGTATTCAAAATTGAACTTACTTGAAATCAATAGTTTTTCTCTCCCACCATTTTTCCCCTATTAAAACTATACCAAAAACCAAATAAATTACATATTAATGAAGATGAATCTCTTATCTAGTGTTATCTATGATTTTAAAAATTTTCTAAATTGATTTAGAATTTTTTTATAATATTTTAATCAACGACTTCTGAAAGCTTTAATAACATACATGTAGTTTTTAACAAATTTGTTCAATGTTTTGTAGTCGAAACAATTTAAAATTTATATGTTAAGAATTGTAGTCCCGAGATCTAGAAAAGGGTACTTTTAGTTTTTTTGACATTGTCTAGTTTGAGCAGAGAAAAAAATAGCAGAAGTGTAAACTTCTTGATTTGATGTGTTTTTGGAGGTTTGGCTTCCAACATGACATGCCACCTAGGTAGACTCGATTGAGTCTAACTCGGCCGAGTAGGACTCGACCGAGTCAGACTAGGCTGAGTAGGACTCGATCGAGTCAGACTGGGCCGAGTACCCTTAGTGGTTGGCTACCCGGGAGTGGTCGCGTGGGTGACCCACCCTTTCAAATAAAAGGGTATATATAAAATTTATTTAAAAAATAAATGAATATCAATTGCGAATTTGAATACTTATTTCAGAATATAAGGGTTTTTGAAGCTAGGAGGCATTTTTTCGAGGAAGCTACAAAGGCATTTTGTGACCGGAGGAGTGTGAATTTGCAAGTTTTTTAATCAAGAAGGATTCAAGGAATTTTTTTTTTTTGCTTCTATTTGAGTAATGGGAAATAAAAGGACTAGAACAAGGAAATATGATCGTAAAAGGGATGACCAAATGAAAGGTCATACAAAACTTATTGAAGAGAATCTGATCAATGTTGAAGAAGAACCTGTCGATGTTGAAGAAGAACCTATCAATTTTGAAGAAGGTGAAACTCAACTAGGGGAGGATATTGGTAGTAGTCGAGATATACATATTTATCCTACAATGAAAAATTTGATGGAGATGAATGAGGAATCACTTGTCAGTCAAATTGCACCGGAGCACCTGATACATGAAAGCACTATTAAATTGCATGTCAAAAATATGTGGAAGGAATATTTTGAGGATAAAAATTTGGTGGGAAAAGAACAATTATTTGCAAATTTATTTAGGAAAAGAGAAATGACTCCGGTTTTGGAGTTGTTGGGTGTTGATAATAGGAAAATTGTACAAGGAGGTCAAGTAAAAGAAACAATAATTAAAAATTTACAAGATGCATTGAAAGTTGTTAACAGGACAAATCATGGAGGATCTTATTCTAATGTTGCTAGAAGAGCATTGATGACTATGATTTCCAGTAAGAAATTGACACATAGAATTCAAGTTCCAGCAGTTTTTGATTTACTCAAGGTATCTCGAAGAACTATTTAGAGATATATTTGGAAGAGAAATATGTTGGATATGAACATTGAAAATAATTGGGTACAAATTTGTAGAGTTCCTCAAAAAGACAAAATTTATGAAGATGGGTCATTGAATTTTGGACCAACCACTCTTGTGTTTCTTCCAATAGAAGGAAAAATATACATATGAAAGATGAAGAGACTGGTATGAAGTTTCACATCCAAAACATTTTGTCAATACTACACAAAGTGAACTATATGAAACATTCAAACAAGAATTTTCAAATATGAAAATAGGTTAGAGAATGTTTGAGATGTTGCCTCCTTGCTTCATACACATAAATAAGGTTCATGAAACATGTTGAGTTTCACTTATACTTGCAATCATATAAAAAGGTTACGACAATACTTAATCTAGATATGGTTCTTGGAAGTACAACAAAATTTGTGAAATCCATTTTATGTGATAAGTCAGAAGACTCAGATGAATTTAATGTCCAATGTATAAAAAATGAATGCAATGATTGTGGAAATTTACATAAATTTCCTTTACAATTTGATAATATTGATGTTACAACACCAGTCTAGTGGAAGAGATTTGAATATGAGAAATACCAAATGAAGACAGGACAAGAATAAAAAAAACATTACATTGAAGGAGAGTGAATTACCGTACCTTTAGTTCATGGATAGATTTTGATCTATGATTTATCCACATTGAAGATATTATATTTTTCCATTAGTCTATGCAAAGGGAAAATAGTTTTTGAACCATCACCGAAAGATAGAATTTAAGTACAAATTGAAAGTACAGATAACAAAGGTCACCGAAAGTGTTAAAAGCAGAGAAACCTGACAAGACAGATCACAAGAGTAACCCGATAGAGTTTTCATAGTTCAACCCAAAAATGTTGAAGTGTAAACTGACAGAGCTAAAATAGAGGAACCCGATAGAGAAAGGGAACCCGATAGATAGTTCACAAAAAGAACACCGAAGGACAAACAGATTGACAATAGAGAAACCCAAGTATCAGACACCGAAAATCAGCTATATCCCGAGAAATGTGGATCTGACTTCCACGTCAGATAAAAGAATTATGTTTTATATTTAGCATTTTTATTTGATTTAAAACCATTTCTTAAGGGACAAGCAATGTAATTGTAATTGTTTTAATCAGTCTAACTAATTGAAAACATGCAAACTAGGAGATCAGGGTCAAGTTGTAAACCTTTGATCATAGAATAAATTTGTAATACATGAAACTAAAATAGGTCAATCTATTGTATAAATAGATGTGTAATCATTCATTTCAAAAAGGATACAAGGATGATAGTAGCCAAGGAGCGCATCTATGGATCAGACTAAGGTTTTTAACCAAGAACAACAAAAGATGTATTAGGTTATCAAGAACCAGATTCAAGGCTACCAAGCAACAGAGGTATCGATCAATCACATTAGGTGATACATTATACTTGTAATCTTTAATGGATCTGTAATCAGCAATGGTAGATTGCATACACTTAGGTCACTGAATATTTTTGTCTACATTCTAAAAGTGTATCAAATAGAATAAATCCTTTCAAGAAAGGTGGATTTAACAATCCTTTGTAAATCTCTTAATCGAATACACACTAAATAGTGTTGCAAAAGCTCTTAATAGAGTAGACCTTAACCGGTCTCCACATAATACTCCTAACAGAGTAGATCATCAGAATTGATCAAAGTGTAAGCCTTAATTGGCCCCTTCCATTCTACATATAGTGAAGATTTGTGGGTTTCATCCCCACCACAATTTTTACCTTCTAACAGGGGTTTTCTACGTTACCAAATCTTGTGTCATGTGTCTATACATTTCATGAATGTTTCTATGAATGTTTTACATGCTTAGTAAGTTAATAAATTAATATTGCATACACAAAGATAGAATAAAAGATATGAATGGTAATACAATTGATTACTAAAAGGATAAAGGTTAATTGATAAAATTTTTGAGGTACTGATTCACCCCTCCCCTTTGAGTACATCATTCCATTATTTCCAACAATTGGTATTAGAGCTAGATCTCTTAATTGGAAAAGTTTAAAAGACTGAAGAGAAAAGATCATACAATGGAAAGGTACAAGCTAGACAAGAGTATTGAGAATCAGAAGTTAGAGATACATATATTCTATGAACAATATAAAGAATATAGAATCAAGATGAGACAGCTGCTGGATGAAATAAAGATTATGGCATCTCACTATAATGAAATAGACTATCATGAGGAAGAGATACCAAATCTATTTGAGTCTTCAAGATCTACAAATAGCAAAGCATTAGACACATCTGAAGAAAGCATCACAAGTATAAATAAAATCGATCAACATCTAGCTAGACAAGTAAAATCTCTGCAAATTGGTCAAGAGACATAGATGGTAAGAATGATTGATGTCATGAACAATGATAGACAAGATAAGTAAGAAAGAACACTAGCTATTGATGACATAAGGAAGGTTACTAAGAAGCTACAAGAGAAAGAGTCAGAAATACAAAGACTTACAGAACATCATCATGAGATCACCAGTCAGATTATTCTTATGAGTCAAGAGGCCAATAAAATGAACATAGAACTCATTGAAAGAATAGAAGATATTGGTGAGCTAAGAGAAGAAAATAAAAAATTGAAGCATGAAGTGAGAATTCAGCAACAACATAATGACATAATCAAGAGAGCTGAAGAAATAAAAAAAAGGATGGAAGATTTTCTTGATGGAAAAAGAAGAGTCAAGAACAATACCAAACTAGGGTATACCAAGAATAAAGAATCACCATACCAAGCTGATTCAAAGAATGTCTACACAAATCCAAGACCAAGAAATTAGTCATGCAATCACTGTGGAAAACCTGGCCACACATCAAATGTTTGCAGAAGCAAAATAAAAGGTACTCCTAAATCCACACCTTCATTCATAGGAATTTGTTATAAATGTAACAAGAAAGGACATAAAGAATATGAATGTAAATCTGAGGTGAAACAACCAAAGAAGGAAACCTACATGGACAAATATTGTCCTACTTGAAAAATGCATGGGAACACATCTCTTGAATTTAGGAAGAAGAGAAAGAAAGCATGGAAGCCTAAAGATCATGAAATTTCCTATCAACTGAAAAGAATTGGTAACTCATATGTTTGGGATTACAACACATGCGCTAACTGTACATGTGGAAGATTTGGACACATAGCTGAAAATTGCATGAGACAATGGATGAGAAAGTCTAGGAGTTGGACTAACCCCAGAATGACATGTCTACACTGTCATAAAGTTGGTCATCTAAGGAAGGACTGCAAAGACTGAGTGACAAAGACCAACACCTTTGCCAATGGAAACACCATTGAAGACATCAAGAAGATGAGAAACAAAATGTGGAGGAAAGCTATAAACACTGATGAATTTGGACCGAGCAATACAAATGATGACACCTTATCTAATAGATCTGGTGACATCACCAACCCCACCTAAGAAGAACAAGTATGGAATTGCATTATACCAAGTTATATTTTGCATTAGTTCCATTATACATTGATGAAATGCCTAACTAGCATGATTAAAGATGCACTATGGTATTACTTGTTATGAGTCTATGAATTCAATATTATCGGTTAATGCTTACTAAAAATAATCAGTGTGCATACAAAGCTAAATTTTCTATACTTACCAAGAATTATCGATTAACACAAAAAGGCTAAGTCGCTAGTGTAAACTGAAATCCATTAGTAATCATGTAAAAAGACAATGTTGTCTTCACAATATACCGAGATTCATCAGTAAAATAGTAAAATGAGTTGAGACCTAGCCCGATCATTGCATTCTCACTAAGAATGAACTGTGTATGCTACCTAACGACTCCATCTTCAAACACCGTGAAGTGGGTGAGCATTTATGACATGAATTAGGGCAAAAGTCTATAAATAGTTGATAGAAGAGCTCATTATTCACACAATGATTTGAGCAAAGAAGCAGAGAAAAACTAGAGCACAAAGTGACCAATTTTCAAAGCAACCTCAACCCTATTCATAGCACTTAGAAAGATTCCCAGCAGTCACAGAAGATTGAAGTAAGTAACAACATTCACCAAGAACTCTATTTTCATTTACAGGAAAAGCCCTATATTCTGAAACAATGGAAACTAATTCAAGAACCTCCAAGCTCAAGAATGAAAAGAAGAATAAGGTCAATCTAATAAAGAATGCAACTTGTGAAGAACCTCATTACAATATTTGTCCCGAGGTTTCTTCACAACCCAAAAACACTGGTGCATTCTCCAGTATACCAACTAGGGTTTTACTCATTAAAGATGTCAGAGCATATATACATTGCAAGATTGTAGAAATAGGAGACCTAGAAGTTGAGAAAGATTACAAAAATGCTTGCAACGATGATGAAACAATCAAAGAAGAACATAAGCACATTGAATTGAAAGGGCTCACACATGCCATATTGTTCCCAAAGGAATTCAAGACCGAATGGACTCGGTTAGTACTAAGAAGAGTACATGACCAAAAGATATGGCTGGATGCACCAAAATTGATAACCAGGGATGTTATACACGCTATTACCAATTATCCAATAACTGATAAAGTAAAGGCACTAAAGAACCCTCCTCGAGTTGACATTGAAAAGAACACAGGAGCACTATGGGATGGAAGAGGATTAAAGGTATCCACCATAACCGATAAGGAAATGAAATTTGGAGCATGTGTTTTATGATAAAAATTATTTCAGGCTAGTAGGATGAACATTCTTGCATCCGGAGCAGTGGATAAAACATATAAAATTATCAAGAATGGACTGCAATTAGATCTGCCAGAACTTGTACTAAGGCAATTAGATGAGAACATGAAGACAATCATGACTGCAAAGTCTAATTCATGTAAGTTTGGTTCACTCATTATGTGTATATTTTTCTATTTTCAAGAATCCTTCCCATCTATAGGAAATGTCAAATGGGACACTACCCGACCAGTGACCACACAGATTAGTGAGTTCATCAAATCCCTTGGAGACAATTTTGAATCAGTCATGGATGAATACTTAGCTGGATTCAAAGATAGAATGTAGAAGAGAGTGAGGATACCAGAACCACTAATAAAAAAAAAACAAATCTAAAATCTATTTTATGGTGGACACTGATTACACCTATATCAAGCCATCTGTATTGAGGATAGCATGGCTGGCACCACTTGAATATGAGGTTAACATAGATCAAACATCAAATTCTATTGAGGCATTGATAAATGAACCATTGGACAAATCACAACCTAAGTTTGGAACTTATGAGGAAGCCAAAGAAAGGATAAAAATAGTCTTAGTTGTGAAAAATATTGATAGAAAGAAAGATAAAATGGTTAAGACTTTGAAGAAAAAGTTGCCGGTAAATGAAGAGGAAACGTAAAAGATAGAAGAAACCGAGGGTCAGCCAACTGTCGGTGAAGCTGAGAAGATGAGTGACTCAGAATCCATAGAGTCTGATGCACCACCCCTGAAGAAGCCTAGGAATATTTCTGCATCTAGGACCAGAAGTCAGACAATAAAGGATTCAAGTCCTTCACTGATTAAGAAAGGTCAAGTAAGGACCTATAAAAGAAATCCTCAAACAGGGAAGAAGGGACCGACAAAAAGAGGAAAGTTCATCAGAACAAAGGAAGACATTGAGGACACTAAACATGATGAACAACCTGTTAAAAATAAGCTCTCTACCACCATTGATGAGGTATGTGAAGCTATCATCAAGTCAGGTTCAATCACTAACCCCACGATCAAAAAATGGCTAACTCTAGACCCTGTGGACCAGAACAAGATTGAGGAGGTAATTATCACAATGATAAGCATATTCAAATATGTTCCAATAGAGTTTGAAGAAAAAATTCCTAATCAAATTAAGGATATATTATTGGCTAGGTGGACCTATGCACTAAATGAAGAGAAACAAATAAGGGAAAGAACCCTAGTTTTAGTCATGCCACCTGAATCTAAGATGGAAGAGATTCAAGAAATGATGGAGAAACATTCTAATAGGTTCTCCCCAAAGCTAATAGCCTACGAGGTGCTAAAGGGACATATAATTGAACTTGATAGAAAAAGTGAGGATAAATGGAGAAAGATACTTAATGTATCAAAAAGGGATTCAAGCCCCGAGCCACAAGCAAATCTTACCAACAAGCCACTCAATGCTAAAGATTAGGATAAATCAAGCCCAAAGCACATTACTATAACTGATGATGAGGATATAAGTGAAGCAACATTGAACACAATAGGTAACAAGGATATGGACACTGTAGATGAAGCATGGCCCAATAATAATATCATTGATATTACCAGAGGAGATCCTGCAGATGAGATACAAAAAGATGAAGATGTCACTGTTGTCCCAACCCAAACCAATGAACAGGACACAACTACAGATGCTACACATGTGAAAATACTAGGCCAAATACCACTATTAATACAAGCTATTAACATAATATCCCAAAAGTACAACTCACCTGAGCCTGATGTGCATACCTAATGATAAGGGTAATGATAAACAAAATGATACTAATGAACAAAAAGATACAACTGATGGAGCACAATAAGAAATAGATGAATGGCAAAAAGAAAAAGGTGAAGAGGAGAAGAAAGAAGATGATACTCCTAAGAATAGAGAAGGAGATTCTACAGATACACCAAAGGTTGATGTGGATATGTCCACTACCAATTGATAGGTAGATACTGAGCAGCAGGAAAAATACACAACACCACAAGAGGCTTCATCTAGCACATCTGACAAAGAAAAGGATCTTTCTTTGATAGTACACTCAAGTGCCTCCCACTCAGCATCCCAGAAGAAGAACAATACAAATAATTCCAAGCTGAAGGTAACACTTGATGAAATCATTGAAATACCAAAGTGTGACCCTTCTACATTGGATTTTGAATCTCTCAAAAAGTATGGAGAAATATGTTAGAGGAAATCTATGCAGGAAAAGATAAGAAAAGAACACAAAGAATCCCTAGTGTTGGAAACTAAAAGGGATATATTGACACAAATATTTCTTGACATAGATGTTGATCAAAATTCCCCCATCCTTGATCAACTTTCCATTCTAATCGAGACCATCACATCTCAGAATGTGGATGCATAAAAATCCATTGAAGAATGAGAAAAATAGAAATTTCAATATAAATTAACAGAAAAGATCAGCCAAGAAGTGGCAGTGATAAGGTAAAGCTCTCAGAACTTGCAGATGAATTAGATCCAATAATTTTTAAATCTATTTCCTTGATACAAAAGTTGTGCACTTTAGAGAAAATCACTAAGGAAAATAGTGATAAGATTCCACAAATAGATTCTAATATAAATGCAAGTGCACAAGGTCTAACCACAAATGAAAATGCAATCAAGATGCATTTGGAAATGATTATGAAATATAGAAGGTTGAGATAGGAAATTCTAGAGGGAGAAGCCAAGTTTAGAGATGAGGTTATCGAGCTACAGGCTCTAATTCTACCACATCGTACACTTCTGCAACAACACATGACTTTGGCAAGACAATTAATTGCCACCCTAGAGATGTCTATAGCAGACATCATCTATGATATGCATGTCTGAATTACACTAGAGAAAATAGCTCTTGAACACCTAAAGGAGAAATGGGAGAAACTGATGAAAGACATAAAGAATCCATATTCCCATATTTTTGATAAGTTGTAAGTATACACATTTTCCCTTACTATCAAAAAAGGGGGAAAATGATATGTACATTTGGGGAAAATGATATGTACATTAGGGAAGAATGATATAATACAAAATGGAAAATGATATGAAGATAAGGTGAAAAGGGAGTATAGTAGAAAAGCAAGTTTACATGTATATACATATACTATATCGACATATACATAGGGGGAGTCATAAATGACAAGGAAAACACATGGTGTACATACTACACAGTTTAGTATTTTGCACATATCAGTTTTTGATACTAATGTCAAAGGGGGAGATTGAAGACATTATATTTTTCCATTAGTATATGTAAACGGAAAACAATTTTTGAACCATCACCGAAAGACAAACTTTCAGTAAAAACCAAAAGTACAGATAACAAAAGTCACCAAAAGTGTTGAAAGTAGAGAAACCCAACAGACAAATCATAAGAGTAACACGACACAATTTACATAGTTCAACCCGAAAATGTTGAAGTGTAAACTGACAGAGCAAAAATAGAGGAACCTAACAGAGTAAGGGAACCCGATAGATAGTTCATAGAAGGAACACCGAAAGACAAATAGGCTAACAATAGAGAAACCCGAGCATCAGACACCAAAAGTCAGTTATATCCTGAGAAATGTGGATCTGACTTCCACGTCAGATAAAATAGTTATTTTTTTATATTTAGTGTTTTGATTTGATTTAAAATCATTTCTTGAGGGAGAAGCAATGTAATTGTAATTTTTTTAATCAGTCTAACTAATTGAATACATGCAAACGAGGAGATCAAGGTCAAATTATAGACCTTTGATCATAGAGTTAACTTTGTAATACGTGAAACTAGAATAGGTCAATCTATTGTATAAATAGATGTGTAATCATTCATTTCAAAAAGGATGTGAGGATGATAGTAGACAAGGAGAACTTTTATGGATCAGACTAAGGTTTTCAACCAAGAACAACAAAAGATGAAATAGGTTATCAAGAACCAGATTCAAGGCTACCAAGAAAGAAAGGTATTGATAAATCACATTAGGTGATACATTATACTTGTAATCTTTAATGGATCTATAATCAGCACTGGTAGATTGCATACACTCAGGTCACTAAATATTTTTATCTACATTCTAACAAGTGTAGAAAATAGAAGAAATCCTTTCAAGAAAGGTGGATTTTACAATCCTTTATAAATCTCTTAACCAAGTGCACACTAAACAGTGTTGCTAAATATCTTAACAGAGTAGATCTTAACCATTCTCCACATAATACTCCTAATAGGGTAGATCATTAGAAGTGATCAAATTGTAAGCCTTAACCGACCCCTTCCATTATGCAGATAGTGAAGCTTTGTGGGTTTCATTCCCACCATAGTTTTTACCTTCTAACAAAGGTTTTCTACGTTAGCAAATCGTGTGTCATGTGTCTATACATTTCATGAATGTTTCTATAAATGTTTTACATGCTTAGTAAGTTAATGAATTGATATTGCATACACAAATATAGAATAACATATATGAATGGTAATACAATTTATTACTAAAAGGGTAAAGGTGAATTGATAAAAGTTTTGAGGGTACTGATTAACCCCTCCCCTCTGAGTACATGATTCCATTATTTCCAACACACATATCCAACATTTTCATGGTGCACGATGGAAAGCTAAATAGTTTCGTGATTCCAAAAATTGTTTTCCACCTGGTTGTATTCTTTCAGTTGTAGATTTTGTGGAGAACTATACATTTTCTCCTCAAACATAGCTCCAAAGTCAATATTATCATTTTGATCAAGTTGCAATATGTTTCCATGTGACCTATAGGCATGCACAATTTGATTTGGATGAGATAGAAAGTATAGCTCAAAATGAATGCATTATCATTAAGGAGGTTCATTTCTATATCAGTGATGATAATGTTCATGATAGGAGCTATGTGGCTCATTGTTTCGGCATGTTTTTCCACAATCTTGTGAGTCGCGACATAAATGCTTCACAACACTGGATCTGGTCTGATGGGTGTGCGGGTAAGTAAATTTGAATTAAATTTTCTTAAATAGTATTTCAATTATGTTCAATATTCAATTTTTTGTAGTATACTATATATGTATGTGCGTGAACTTTAATCTTCATTTGATAGTTTTAATAAACTAATTTTATATTCACATGTACTTCAAATTGTTAAATATATCTAGGTAACATGATAGAGAGTGCAAAGAAAATTGTTGAATGGTGTCAAAATCATTTCGCTACTCGAGACACAAAACACAATAAAAATTACTTTTGGGAAGTGATAGGTATTTAAAAATTTCATTTTTCAAAATCAAATTCTAAAAATTAAATTATCTCTAGGGTACATGCATTTCACATTTTTCATAATTGAACTGAGCTGATATGACTTTAAAATTTATTTAATTTGTCTAGATATCAATTGATCCAATCCTTACGATTGTCAGTCAATTGTTGGAATTAGAAGTTTACATCAAGTGATGACTACAGGACAACACAAGCCTCCACTAATTCAACTAAGAGATAAATCATGCTTTTGTGAAGATTGTGTTAACAAAAACACAATGAGTCAATGTGTTAATATTGAAAATGGATACGTTTCACAATGAGATCAGAAATAGTTAGTCAGAATGCCTCCTTATAAAGATGATGACAATGACATAGACATCCACGATCCTATATATTCAACTGATTATGAATAATTTTCTGATTTAGTTGTTATAGGTGCGTGCTAACATACATGTACATGTACATATATATTGATTATGTTTTTTTTATTTACAGTTTATAATATACATGTATAAATTGTATAGGTGATATTTTTTCTATGGTTGTGGATCCCAAGAATGCAAAAGGTGTAGATTATTATCTACTAAGATGCACCAAAGAAAAATCCAAGTTGGTGCAAGAAATTGTTGATGGTGATGGACAACAATATCCAACTGGTTCAGATGTTATTTAAGGCACCTATTATCAACAAGCTAAGATCGACAAAAATGGAGTTCAATTTATTGAATACATGCGTGGACAAAGAGTTCTACATTATAGTCACTTGGTTATAGTGACAAAACTACAGGTTGAGACTGTGCCAAAAAAAAGACGTGGAAACCAAAAGTGGAAGTTGACTATTGAAGAACATGAAATTTTTTTGGAGATAATAAAGGATAGAGAGGATCCAGAGTACATGTATCAGGAGCTATAAATTATTTGAAATTCATGATTCTAGATTGAATTTATATTGATTCTATTGAATTTTAATGGATCAGACCTTGAGGAACATGATACTTTTTTCAATTTCAATTAGATTAGATTGATTATATATATATAAGATTGTTTGAAATCAGATCTATTGATTAAAGGTTTTGAATTAATTTGATAGATTGATCTTTTAAATCAATTGATTAGACTAAAGATTGATTTTAAATAGATTTTAAAGTTTATTTAAGTTTGAAGTTAGATTGATTATATAAATTGATTATGGTTATATAAAAGATCACTTGATCTATACTAGGTATGTGAGATTACTTAGATTGATTAGGTATGTTGATCTTCTATCTAGATTGATTAGGTTTTGAATTATTTTCAAGTTCTAGAAATTGGTTAAATATATTGATTAGGTAAATTGAAATTTAATTTTGATTAGACCTTGAACTTGATACTTTTAAATCAATTGATTAGATTAGATTGATTTTAAATCAATTTTAAAGTTTCTTGAGTTTGTTTAAGTTTGAAGTTTGATTGAATATATATATATATATATATATA
>MU224545.1:1345618-1362823 GCA_018584345.1 Thuja plicata
TATATTTTAGATGCCTTACAAATGAACTATACTAGAGCATAAACCACAGTTAAAAGAGACAAGACAATAATGAATAGGAACTACACTGTATTCTCATTAATCCAAGTTGTTTCCAGATATCCAGACAGTAAACTCAAAAAGTAAACATGAAATAGAAGTATGCTTTACAAATAAAATCTCCAAACCAATGGTAACTTGCACTGAACCAAGCAAAGATAGGAACAAGAATAAGACCCGGAACCTCCACAGGAACCAGAAATAGGAGCCTGAAATTAGAACCCCCTTTACAGAAAAGAGAAGAGAATAAATAAGAAGAGAAGAAACCCTAATCTTCCTGAGATCTTCACACCTATCCCTCTTCTTAAAATTTGATTTGCACTCATTTCTCCTTTTCAAAATATCTGACTCCATCTGTCTTAGAAAATATCTGCTTTTATCCCTTGCAAATCTCTTTCATTCTTCCACTGAAAAGTCCATCAAATCTGATCTCATTTGCAAAATATCATTAAAATCTGAGAAAATATCTGCTCACAAAAACCTCCCGGAAAGCTCTTTCAAATCTGACTTTTGCAATAAAATATATGAGCATTTTGTCTTATCCCCTTGTGCAAATCTGATCCTATTCTCTGATCTTCATTATGTTCAAATCTGATTCTTTATTCTGCAAAAATCTGATCTGTCATGTGTTGCAACATCTTCCCAGAATGCATTTTTCAAAACCTTGCAAAATAAAAAATATATTTGCAAACTATGCACTTTACCCTTTAAAATCTGCATATCCTTTTAATCATTTTGAAATCTTTATTTCCTGCCTATTTTGCCCAGAAGTCACCAGATTTTGACAAGTGGCACATGCTGATTCGCTATCAGAAACTAGCTTTTTAACTATGCCTTTAACCTTGGGTTCACCTTTTCTTCCTTGTCTTCAAGTCGCTGAATCATTTTAACTCATCTATCAACCTTCGGCGACCATGCGACTGCCTTTAGTCTCCAAGTCGCGAGAAAATTTCAACTAATATGTCAACCCTGGGTGACCCTGTGATTGGCATCCAACGGCTAATTCCCATCTGGAAACCACGTGACCAGTGGCCATCTCCATGTCGCAGCAGTCATCTCTGACACTCGGCTACTTCGTGACTAACCGCTAGTGGTTAGTCGCCAAGTCTTGGTGGTTATCTCCTGGCATCTCCCGACTGCATGACTAACCGCTAGCAGTCACTCACCAAGTCTCTAAATCCTAGAGGTGATCTTCCATCCTTCTTCCGACTGAGCGACTGGGTCCTTCTTGCGACCATGCGACCAGCGCCAAGTGTCCATTTTCGTCAAAATTTACCTTCCTTCATTTTTGGGCATGGAAACCAAGGTGGTTGGATGACTGGGCACATGCGTGGATAGCCTCCTCACCTTCCTTCAAATTCATATGTTAGCATCTTTGCATATAAACATTTCAGATTTCACTTGTGGGAACAATGTGGGATAATGGATCTCATGGTTTTAAAGTGATTTTCAAAATTGGGCTCAAAATACTGTGGTTTGTCCATAGTTCCATTCCTCCAGCCCTCAAAGACCCGCCAAGAGCCTCTGGGCTCTCTTATTTACCTTTAAAGAAAGCATTTTGGTATATAAAGATAAAAAATGCAACTGTAGAGTGAATGTGGGATAAAAGAACCTCATTGTTTTGCATTTTGCTGGGAACTTCCTGCCTTTTGCAAATTAATGGAGTTGTCTGAATGCAAATGAAAACCACCAATAGCTTCAATAGGTCAAGGTGCCCCTTGCTATGGATTTACATTTGCAAAATGCACTTAAAAAACCTTCAAAAACCTCTCCTCTTCCTATCGCAGCCTGCTGGAAAAGTTGTTTTGCTGTTAGTTTATATTTAATGTTTTAAAGAAATCTCCAATTTCCCTCCACTGCTATCTGCGTAGGAAACAATGCAATGAAGTTCCCTTCTTTAATTTAAAACATTGAAAACAATGGCTCTCCATTGTGCTGCGCAGATTCATCTCACTATACCAGTTTATAATGAAAACATTGTTTAAAAACCCCAATGCATTCTCTAATTTAAATGCTTTCAAATAACAGTCTTCTACCTTTCCAAACTGGGCACAGGCTATTCACAAAATGATGCGCATTGTTTGAATGTTTTTTTTGGAACACAAAACATCCCCCACAATCTGCGTAGGATATATGCCATCAATTTAAAATTTTAAACATCTGCATAGTATCCAACACAGCCTCCAACTTAGCACAGACTCTCAGCAATGAAGAATGCACTTTATAATGTTTAAAACTTCCTTTTAATACCTATTCTGCGTAGACTTCATGTATTTGGTTTTTGTGGGATGATGCTGGAAAAGGATGTGGAATTTGGCTTTACCTCTGTTGCTTGGGATTGCCTTTACAAATTCCTAAAATCCAACCAATAAATCCATTTGAGGCATCCTGTCAAACAGTCCTCATGCCTTTTCTGCACTGTTGCACTAGCATTCTCCCTTTTTCCATGCCTAGCGCAGATTTTAAATGGTTGTAATAACATTTTAAACTGTTTGAAATTGCAAATTCTTCATTTAAAATGCTGCTATGGCTTCCTCATGACAATACATAATGATGAGTTGTTGTTTTAAATATGTTTAACAACATTACATTGCCCTTCCATATCTGCACAGATTATGGAATATTTAAAGATTCAATTAAAACATTCAAAAAACTTTGCAATACCCACCTTGTCTGCGCAAGACACTTATCATTTGATGGATTTTGCAACTTTTCACTCCTCCATAGCATATAGTTTATGGCTTCTAATATGCCATTTTACCTTTTCATATTGAGGTTTTACCTTTAAAAGACATGGTCTTCCTCCTCATTATGTCACGCTGGCAGCATCTCTTTAACATTTTAATAATCTCCTTCACTGTGTTAGGCATGGGCATTCATAGCATTAACCAAGTGCATTAGAAAACATTTGTAAACCCTTCATCCCATATTAAATGTGCAACTTTGAGGGTTATGTCTCACGCAATTCATTGCATGGTGTTTTCTTTGCGCAACTCCATTCAATCATTGTATTAATAGTGTAATTGATCCATATGAAGAAGCCTTAGTAGCATTGCCAACTTATGCAAAATAGCTCCATCGGGATATAAAAAGTAGCTCACTATCAGATGTGAAACTTGTTCCAAGTCTTTCAAACCCTTGCCTTTATGTTGCATGAGTTATGCAAATCATCTCAATGGCATCAAATTAGCGACTTTGTAATTACCTTTGCAAACTGAACCTTTAAATGGCGATTGGCTTCAAAAACTGGCCTAAAAAATTCACTGAAACAAGTAGACTAATCCCATCACTAGGCAAGAAGATTCATTGATTACCATTGAATACACATGCATGAAGGGCCTCACAAAAATTGTCCTCAGGCACAAGATATAGCAGTACAAACTTAGCTTTTCAGAAAACTACATAGGTGCAAATGCATGAAACAACATAAATCCCCTTCAGATCGACCATTGCAAAATGACTAGATCACATTCTGAAACTTTGCCATCAAGTCAGATAGTACATTCATATGTAATGAGCATGATGCCCTAATTGGTTCCTGAAAACATCTTTCAGACAGAAAGATATCACTCTTGCAAAATGGCCATTCTGAAAACTTAACTCTTTTCTACACTACAAACTAAATAAACTGCCCCTGAAACTGAATTCGCAAATCCATCAAAAAGATCTTTCAGAAGCTCAACCTCTGGAGCCTGATTAAATGTCATATGTAGAATGAGAATGCTCAACTATCTTCCTCTAAAAACAAACTATTGAACTGATACCAATCTGCAAAGTTAGCACCTTAAACACTTTCTGAACCAAAGCACAACATATATGCAGAAATTGGGTTTGGAATCGACAAAGAAAAGTGATCTACCGGATTGGTCAAAGTTTGGGAATCTTCAGATGAGTTTAGTCCTAGGTCTACAATGCAAATCAAATTTCAATTATGTCTGACCTCGAACCAGGTGTAAACAGGGAAACCACAAAGTATGCCACTCAATTCTGAATTCTGCATTTTCAAAGAAACTTCATTAAATTGGAAACGGAAAGGCTCTGGAAAAGTGGATAAATGGATTGGCAGGAATCTGTAAATCTTCAAATAGGTGCACTCCTATGTTTACAATATGATGGAAAACTCAATTATCCAAAATTTTCACCCGTGTATAGATTTTCAAGACCTCAAAGTGGACAACTTAGCAATTCTGTACTTGAAAACACAGGAAATCAGAATTATTCACCACTGGAATGGTTCTAAAAAACTTGTCATCTGATTTCATAAAGATCTACAAATTGGAAAATTTGGAGTGTGTGACCACTAGAACATAGTATAAAAGAAATTTTCTCAATTGAATCAACTGGTCAAAAGTTATAACTTGTCAAAACTGGGCTATTCAGATTTCTGATCAATTGCACAATGCATGATAATAGTAAAATACCAACTTTGAGGGATTTGAAATCTAGTCAGAACATATCGAAATGACTTGGGATTTGAAACATAGGTTCTCTGATACACATACTCAACATCCCCAAAGTGGTGGGTCATGACACATTCCTAGATGCAAGATATTCAAAAGCAAACTAGGCCATTTACAACAAATTGTCACTTGAGCAAAAATGCAAAATTAGGTGACCACCTCAAAATGACTAGTCCATAAACATGTTAGAATTGGAATTCAGGAGCTGGGACCCACTACATACATCAAATGAAAGGCATTAAAGCCTCTTCCCAATTTGTACCTCATGAAAATCATTCGGGCACCCTTTTCAATCATTCGAACTGAGCCTTCTCACACAAAATTTTCAAGGGTACTTACTTTGCTTAACTAAAAATTTAACATGGTCACTCCAAATTTGTTCCAAATTTAAGAGTACCAACAACGAGCAAAGCAAAGATTAGATATTAAGAGATCACCGAAGATGACTAAGTACAAAGAGAACTGACGACACAACTTAGTGTGTAAAACAAAATTGGAAAACAAAAGGATAAAGATGAACCTGACATGAAGGATATAATGCAGACCGACAAGACAGTTAAAGTGCAATCGACAGAACAAAACTAAAGGACAGTCAGAGCATAACTGACAGACATAACTGAAAGTCAGCTGCAGCCCACAAAAAGTGGATCTGACTTCTACGTCAGATAAAGAAAGCTTATTCTATTTATAGTATATTTATTTGTTTTAAATCCATTTCTTTAGGGACAAGAAACATGAATGTAAGTGCTTCAATCAGTCTAACTGATTCAAAACACATAGACTAGGAGATCTAGGTACAAGTTGTAAACCTGATCTCAGAGTTAACATTGTTTTTATTGAAACTTGATGATGTCAATCCATCTATAAATAGATGATGCAATCATTCATTAAAATGAGATGAAAAAGGATGTGAAGAGAGAGGAGAACATGAATGAAGGAAACAAGCACATCTATGGATCAGATTGAGAGTTTCAAGAACAAGAACAACAAAAGGTGAATTTGGTTATCAGAACCAAGAACAAAGGATATTGAGAATTAGAGGTATTATTCAATCACAATTAGGTGATAATGTTTTTCATGTAAAGTAAATTGGATTTGTATCAGCAATAGGAGATTGCATTTACCAGGTCAATTTGTAATTTGCTATCACTCTAACAAGTGGAGCAAAGTGTAAAAATCCTTTCAAGGAAGGTGGATTTAACAGCCCAACTACAAATCTCTTAACTGAGTGCATACTCAAGAGTGTTGCTAAAGCTCTTAATACAGTAGACTTTAACAGGTCTCCACCGATACTCTTAACAGGGTAGATCATCAGAAGTGATCAAATTGTAAGCCTTAACTGACCCCTTCCAATCTGCTGATAGTGAAGATTTTGTGGGTTCCATCCCCACCACAGTTTTTACTTCCTTACAAGAGTTTTCTACGATATCATATCTTTTGTTATGTGTCAAATTACTTTCATGAATGTTTCTATGAATTTTCACATGTATGTTAATGTTATGAATTGATATAACTCACATCAAGATAGTATAAATCATATTGAATGGATATACAATTGATTACAAAGGTTAATTGATTAAAGGATACAAAAAGTTTTAGAGGTACTGATTCACCCCTCCCCTCTCAATACATACTTCCCATTAATCCCAACAATTGGTATCAGAGATAAGTCTCTTCTTGGAAAGCTTAAAGGCTTAAGAGAAAAGATCATACAATGGAGAAGTACAAACTTGATAAAAATATTGAGAATAAGAAGCTACAAATTCAGATGTTCTATGAACAGTATAAAGAAGCTAGAATCAATATGAGACAGCTACTAGATGAAAGAAAGAATATGGCATCTCTCTATAATGAGATAGATTACCATGAGGAAGAGATGCCATATTTCTTTGAGTCTTCAAGATCAACTACAAGCAAAGCATCAGATACATTAGAGGAAAGCATCACAAGCCTAACTGAAATCAATCTACATCTGGTTGGACAAGTTAAATCTCTGCAAATCGGTCAAGAGACACAAATGGTAAGGATGATTGATGTCATGAACAATGCTAGACAAGCTAAGCAAGAAAGAACACTAGCTATTGATGATAGAAGAAAGACAATTGAAAAGCTACAAGAAAAAGAGTCTAAAATACAAAGACTTATAGAGCATCACCCTGAGATTACAAATGCGATTATTCTTATGAGTCAAGAAGAAAAATAAATAAATGTTGAACTCATTGAAACAATAGAAGCTATCGGTGAACCAAGGGATGAGAATGAAAAGTTAAAACATGAAACAAGAATTCAGCAGCAACATAATGAAATTATCAAGAAAGCTGAAGAAAGCAATAAAAGAATGGATGATTTTCTTGAAGGACAACAAAGAGTCAACAACAATACCAGTCTAGGTTTTACCGAGAAAGGAGAATTATCAAATCAAACTGATCTAGAGAATGTCTATATAAATTCAAGACCAAGAAAGCTTACATGCAATCACTGTGGAAAGCAAGGTCATACATCAAATGTATGCAAAGGAAAATTGAAAGGTATTCCTAAATCTACATCTTCATTCATAGGATTTTGTTATAAGTGTAACAAGAAAGGACATAAAGCATATGAATGTAAGTCTAAGATGAAACAACCAAAGAAGGAAACCTACATGGACAAATATTCTCTTACTTGCAAAATGAATGGGCACACAAATCTTGAATGTTGGAAAAATAAAAGGAAAGCATGGAAGCCAAAAGGTTAAGAAACTCCCTATCAACCAAAGAGAGTCGGTAATCAGTATGTAAGGGATTACAATACTTGGAAAAATTGTACAACATGTGGAAGATATGGTCACATTGCTGCAAACTGTATGAGATAGTGGACTAGAAAGTCTAGAGGCTAGACTAACCCTAGAATGACATGCTTACACTGTCATAAATTTGGTCATCTCAAGTAAGACTGCAGAGACCAAATGATAGAGACAAGCACATATCCCAATGGAAACACCATTGAAGACATCCGGAGAGCTAGAGACAAAATCTGGAGAAAAGCTTCAAGTAATGATGAAGCTGGATCGAGTAATGCAAATGGTGACACCCCAACCAATGGATCTGGTGACATCACCACCCCCACCTAAGAAGAACAAGTATGGAACTGCGTTACCCCAAGCTATTTATTTTACATCGGTTTCATAATATGTTGATATAATGTCAAATTAGCATAAGTAAAGATGCATCATGGTATTACTTGTTAAAATATGTGATAACTATGCTATCAAGTATTCATACTGAAACCCATCAGTATAAAATCAAAGTTAAGACTACCTACACTTACCAAGAAGCAATGGTTAAAATAAAAGTTGCTAAGTATAAACTAAGCCTCGTCGGTAAATAAGCAAAGTGAACAAGTTGTCTGTGACACCGAAACCCGTCAGTAAACACAAGAAGGAATAATGACTGCTCCAAAATGATATGATTGTCACCGAAGGAAAATGAAGTCTTCACCAATGAACTCCATCTTCATACATTGAGGAGTTGGTAAGCATTTTTGACACACATTTTAGGGCATCAACTATAAAAAGGGCAATGGAACAACTCATTGTTTACAAAAACCAGAGCAGAGCGACCAAGGCAATTTTTGAGAAGAAAGAAACTAAGTCAAAGATAGACCACAACTCGACACATAGCACTCCAAAGAAATTTAGGAATCATTGAAATAGTAAACCATAAGTTCTACATAACTGACAACTCTATTTTTTCACATTTCATAGGAAGCCCTAATTCTGAAAATGGCCTCGACATGTAGAACTGTGAAATCCAACAATACAAAGAAGGATGAGTTCAAGCTCATCAAGAATTCAGCATGTGAGGAACCTAACTACAAGATCCATCCTAAGGTTTCCTCACAACCCAATGATGCTGGAGCATTTTCACGCATACCAGCTAGGGTTTTACTCATGGAAGAAATTTGATCTTTCATACACTACAAGATTGCAGAGATAGAAACGTTAGAAGTTGAAGAAGCTTATAAAAATCTATGTAACGAAGATAGAACACTAAAAGATGAACACAAGAACATAGAAGTAAAAGGGCTCACCAATGCCCTAATGTTCCTGAGAGTTTTCAAAACTGAGTGGATTTGGTTAGTTCTAAGCCGAATGCATAACAATAAGCTATGGCTTGATGAACCGAAGGTGATAACTTGAGATGTCATCTATGCGGTCACCGATTACCCTATAACCGAGAAAGTAAAGGCAGTAAAGCATCCAGCTAAGGCCGAGACCGAGAAGATGATAGGAGCCAAACGAGATGATAGAGGATTGAAAGTTACCACCATAACCAATGATGAGATCAAGTTCGATGCATGCGTTCTAGGCTACAAATTATTCCAAGCAAGTAGATTGAACAACATAACATCAGGTGCAGTAGACACAACATACAAAATTTTGAAGAAGGGAACACAATTAGATTTATCTGAACTTCTGCTAAATCAGTTCAAAGACAATTTAAAGACTATCAGGAATGCAAAGTCAAACACATGCAAGTTTGGCTCACTCATAATGTGTATTTTCTTCTATTTTAAAAAAAAAATCCCATCGGTAGGAGATGTGAAATGGGATAGCACCAAACTGGTCACCATGCAAATTAGTGAGCACATAGCCACACTGGGAGATAACTTTGAAACAGTCATGGATGAATAATTCAATCTATTCAAAAACTGAATGCAAAAGAGGGTAAGAATCCCCGAGCAACTCATTGAAAAGTATAAGGATGAGATATGCTTCATGGTTGATACAGACGATACATAGATCAAATCCGCTGTACCAAGGACAACATGGTTACAACCATTGGAGTATGAAATAAACATTGATCTTGCAACTAAGGCAATTTATGCCTTGATCAATGAACCATTGGATGAGAAAAAACCCAAATTTGGAACATATGAAGAGGCCAAGACAAGAATAAAATATGGCCTGGTTGTTAAGAAAATTGTCAGGAAGAAAGACAAGATGGTGAAGAATATCAAGAAAATACTGGCAGCAACTGAAGAAGAAGCTGAATAGGATGAGGAAGTTGAAGAAGAGGAAGAAACTAAAGAATAGTTATCTATTGATCAAACAAAGAAAAAGGATGAATCTGAGGAAATAGAGCCAGATTCACCACCTCCTCCACCAACTAAGAAGCCAAGGACAAAAACTGCTTCTAGGAAAAGAAGCCAAACATCAAAGGATTCTACTCCTTCACCTTTAAAGAAAGGAAAGGTAAGGACTTACAAGAGGAAAGTTGCCACACTGAAGAGAGGGAAAAATAAAAGAGGAATGAAGTTCATCAGAAATTGAGAGGATATAGAAGATACTAAGCAAGATGAAGCTGTAGAGGCGTAAAGTGTTAAGGTACAAGCTCCTGAATCTATTGATGACATATGCAAATCTATTGAAAATTTTGGATCTATTACAGATTTAAAGATCAGAAGATGGTTGAAATTAGACCCAAAAGATCAGAATAAAATAGAGGATGCCATCATAGAAAAAATGTACAGATTCAAATATGTACCGATTCAGTTTGAAGGCAATCATGTACCAAGAGAATTATTGGATAGACTATACTCCAGATGGACATTTTCCTTGAAGAATGAGAAACAAATAAGAGAAAGAGTACTCGTTTCTCTCATGCCACCTAAATCAAAGAAGGTAGAAATAGATGAAATGATGGAGAAGTACAAAAAGGAGTTCTCACCGAAGCTAAGAGCATATAAATTTCTTGAAGGGAAGCTTATAGAGCTTGAGCAGGATAGCCACAAGAAATGGTGTAAAATCATGAACAGACCCACTGAGGAGGAAAGCCCCGACAAAGACCTTCAACAACAAGATGTTGATAAGGAAACTCAAGATGACACATCTATTGAGTTATAAAAAGAAGAAGATGATACAACTGGAAACAAAACTCCTGATGTTGTAGATGAATCATGGCCAGACACCACAAATGACAACATCATGGATACTAATGTCATTGACATTACCGATGACCCAATAGAGGAAGTGAATAAAGATGAAGATGTCACTATTGCAAAGGACAAAACTGATGAGTAGGACACAAATGTTGATACTACACAAGTAAATATTCTAGGCAACATGCCAATATTGATACAAGCTATCAATATCCTGCAAGAAGCAAGCAAGTCACCTGAAAAGGATACTCCCAAGGATGTAGGGGAAGAAGAAAACAAAGACAACACTAATGGTCAGCAAGATATCGGAGCTACTCAAGATGTCATAGACACTGATAAGGTTACTGGAGGAGATAAATAAAAGAATGTAGATACAACAGATAAGAATGAAGAAACAAAGATTGATGAAGCTAAGGACACTAATGAATGAGACAAACCTAAAGATGGCACTCCTAAGGAAACTGAAAAATGTGATACCGATGATGTGAAGGTGAATGTGGAGATGTCTACAGACACCCGACAAGCAGAAACTGACACCAAGCAACAAAAAGAAGCACAACAGGTCACTTCATCGAGCACAACTGAGAAAGCCGAGAAATTGGCAATGATTTTACATTCTAGTGATTCACAGAAGAAGAAGAAGGAAACAAAGAAGAATAAGTTGGAAGTCACCTTGGATGAACTTATTGAAATACCAAAGTGTGACCCATCTGCACTTGACTTTGAAGCATTACAAGAATATGGAGAAATATGCCAAAGGAAGGCATTACAGGAGAACCTAAAGAAATAGCACAGGGACTCCATGGTACTGGAGACAACAAGAGACATCTTATACCAAATTGTGCCCAATTTTGATATTGATAAGAACAAGCCCATTCTAGATCAATTAGCAACTCTAAACGATGCAATTACAACTCATAATATAGATGTATAGAAGGCAATTAAGGAGAGAGCAGAGATGAAGTACCAACAAAAGCTCATTGAAAACATCAGCCAAGAAGTGGCGGTCAATAAGGTAAAGCTATCAGAATTCATCACTGAATTAGATCTAATAATATCTAAAGCTATAACCTTGATTCAACAATTGAGAACAATAGACAAGTTCACTAAAGAGAATAGTGAAAACATTGCAAAGATGGATAAAGATCTAGCAAATAGTGCAAAAAGCTTAACCACTGATGGAGACAATGCAGTTAAATTGCATGAAAAGATCATAGAGATAAAACGGTTAAGGCAGGAACTATGGGAAGCAAAAACAAATTTTAGGGAAGACGTAACTCAACTCCAAGCTCAACTTCTACCAAACCTTACACTGATTCAACAACATATCAGTTTAGCAAGGCAACTGATAGCAACTCCCGAGATGTCTGTAGCAGACAACATCTATGACATGCACTCCAAGATCACACTCAAGAACATGGCTCTAGAGAACCTCAAAGAACAATGGGAGAAAATGATGAAAGACATGAAGTCTTCACACTCCCACATATCTGATAAACTATAAGGTAAAGACTTTTACTCTTAATATCAAAAAAGGGGGAAAATGATATGACTACAAAATAAAAGAGAAAATGATATGTATTCATTCATTCAGATGGGAAAATGGTAGATATGTATATGTATATTCATATGGGAAAATGATGTGTATAAGGAAAGACATCATATGTATAGATATACTGGCATATACATAGGAGGAGTCATTAAATGACTAAGGATTATATATGTTGTATATACTTAACATTTTGTTAGTATTTTGTACATATCAATTTTTTATACTAATATCAAAGGGGGAGATTGATGACATTGATTTTCCATTAGTATGAAAACAACACTTTCGGTAAGCATACACTGAAAGACAGGACAAGAGAAAACCGAAGATTGAATATTAAGAGATCACCGAAGATGACTAAGTACAAAGAGAATCGACGAGACAACTTAGTGTGTAAACTAAAATTGAAAAATAGAAGGATAAAGAGGAACCCAACAAAGGAACCCAACATGAAGGATACAGTTTAGACCGACAAGACATTTAAAGTGAAACCAAAAGAACAAAACCGAAGGACAGTTAGAGCATAACCGACAGACAAAACCAAAAGTCAGTTGTAGCCCGCAAAAAATGGATCTGACTTCCACATCAGATAAAGCAAGCTTATTCTATTTATAGGATATTTATTTTTTAAAATCCATTTCTTTAGGGACAAGAAACATGAATGTAAGTTCTTTAATCATTCTAACTGATTTAAAACACATAGACTAGGAGATCTAGGTACCAGTTGTAAACCTGATCTTAGAGTTAACATTGTTTTTATCGAAACTTGATGATGTCAATCCATCTATAAATAGATGATGTAATCATTTAATATATTGAGATGCAAAAGGATGTGAAGAGAGAGGAGAACATGAATGAAGGAAATGAGCACATCTATGGATTAGATTGAGAGTTTCAAGAACAAGAACAACAAAATGTGAATTTGGTAATCAGAACCAAGAACAGAGGATACCGAGAATCAAAGGTATTATTCAATCACAATTATGTGATAATATTTCTCATGTAAACTAAATTGGATCTGTATCAGCAATAGGATATTGTATTTACCAGGTCAATTTGTAATTTTCTATCATTCTAACAAGTGGAGAAAAGTGTAAAAATCCTTTCAAGGAAGGTGGATTTAACAGTCCAACTACAAATCTCTTAACCGAGTGTACACTCAACAGTGTTGTTAATGCTCTTAACAGAGTAGACTTTAACAGGGTAGATCATCATATGTGATCAAATTATAAGCCTTAACTGACCCCTTCCAATTTTTAGATAGTTAAGATTTTGTGGGTGCCATCCCCACCGCAATTTTTACTTCCTTACAGGAGTTTTCTGTGATATCATATCTTGTGTTATGTGTCAAATTACTTTCATGAATGTTTCTATGAATTTTCACATGTATGTTAATGTTATGAATTGATATAACTCACATCAAGATAGTATAAATAAGATTGAATGGATATACAATTGATTACAAAGGTTAATTGATTAAAGGATACAAAAAGTTTTAGAGGTACTGATTCACCCCTCCCCTCTTAGTACATACTTCCCATTAATCCCAACACATATCAAGAAATAAATGATGTTGATACTCCCTCTCAAGAAGGGCTTTGATCTCCACAACTCCAAGCTTGTTCAAAAAATGCACAAACTTTACTTTGGCAGGAGGCTTGGTGAGAATATCGGTCGTCCAATCTTTAGTGATAATGTACATCATCTGAATACTAGAGAAACCATCTCTCCATGGTCTTCTCCCTCTGAATCAAGTTCATCAGATGTCAACTAATGCAGATTCTCTAGATGCTCCCTCTTTCATGAAAACATACCATATTCACATACTCCAATCATAGAAGATATCTTTGATGAAATATAACTAATTGAATGCTTGAAGATGTTAAGTTGATGATCATTGAGATGTAGAAAGTTAATGCAAGACATTAAATCAGTTAATGTATTGTATTGTCATTGATGTCAACTTGATAAAATCTGATTGGTTATATACAAAGTGTCAAAGACTTCAGAGAACTAGAAAGATAAATGTTATGCTATCAGTAATGCATAAAATTTCAGTATGCACTAAGTGACTACAAACACTGACAGTCAGTGCACCACGATGAATAGAGAACCCCGAGAGGAAAGTCACAGTGATACCTGAGCATGAAACCCAAGAAAGAATTACTGATGAGAAGAATCAAAGTAACCTGAGTGAAAATTCACAGTGTTACCCAACGGAGAGACAACCCTGATAGAGATGCCCAAGGAGAACTGAAGTGTTGATCGAGCTAACAAAGAGTTAAATACCGAAAAGAACTAAAGTTCAGAAATGACAAAAGACTTAGCTCGAAATAGCTAAATATGGAGTTAATTGGTTGTTAATATTATTTTCATCAACAACTTAAAATCCAGAGATAAGAGAGAGATTTAAAGTTGTTTTAGTCCAGTTGTCAAAGATAAATCTATGAGATACAACTGAATGTAAGCTGATAAAAGAAGATAAGTCAAATGAGGTAAATTAGACCTTGTATAGATCAATGATTGGAAAACTAATGTATGTTGTTCATACCAGACCAGATATAGCACATGCAATTGGAATAGTTGCAAGATTGATAACTTTAAGAAACCCCCCTCTAGAAAAATATATAAAATCTTGTCGAATCTTTCATTTTATTTTAAAAAAATTAATTCCTATTGGCGAATCTCTCAATTTTTTGGGAAAACAAATTATTTATATTGGCGATTATTTTTTAATCACAAATTTTTTGTAGAAAATATTGGCGAATCTCAAACAATAACCAAAATTTCATTAATGACCATGAAAAATAATTATATTTAAAGAAAAAAGAGTTCTTATAGAAAATTATTAGGCTAATTATGAAAATATTTGATGGGTTTAAGGGAACTCTATAGTATATAGTTGCTACCATTTATTTAAAATATAATCAAATAATCCTCATTGCATTGTGTGAGATAAATGTATCATTATTTTTATTATTATTATAGGACTTAAAATTTCTTCAGTGTCATTAATTTATCAACAATCCAAAGGAAATCTTAGCCCCGATAAGTGTTACAAATAAGATAGTAACATTTTTGCCTCATGGAATATAATGAAGATCACTAGATTATATTTTAAATTATTAAGACAACTAATATTGGTGACACAACCCTACTATAACTAGTAGTTATGATATATTATTGGTGAATTAATTTAGATTTCTATAACAACTGATAAAATTTAGGCGAATTAAATCTAACGATCTATCAAATATTAGGCGAATCTTTGAGTTCAAATTTTTAATAAAATAAATTATTTGGCGATTTGAATATTTCTAAAATAAATTTTTGTAAAAATTTGGCGATTTAGGTCGCCTTAAATCTTGAATTATTAGCCAAATTTGGATTCTCAAATTTCAAAAATTAGCCAATTGGTGAATATTAGCCACTAAAAAAATCACTACTCTGCTAATCCCAAAGAATCACACATGACTACTGTCAAAAGAATTCTAAGATATCTAAAGAACACTGAGGACTATGGCTTATGGTATAAAAGAGAAGACAAATTTGAGCTTCAAGTCTATACAGATGTTGATTGGGCTAGAAACTTAGATGATAGAAAGAGCACAACTAGAGGAGCATTCTTCATGGGTGACAGACTTGTCACATGGATCAGTAAGAAGCAAGGAAGCATCTCACAATCTACTGCAGAAGAAGAATATGTGGTTGCTGCTGCAAACTGCTCTAATATTACATGGATCAAATAATTACTGGAAGGTATGAATATGAAAATTATTGAACCAGTGATTATCTATTGTGATAATACCAGTGCAATAAACATTTCTAAGAATCTTGTCATGCATGTTAATACTAAGCATATTGCTATCAAGTATCATTACTTAAGAGAACAAGTGCAAGAAAAAGAGGTGATACTAGAATATATTCAATCTAAGGAACAATTAGCTGACATATTCACAAAGCCATTTCCTAAAGATACATTTGAGTACCTGAGAAAGAGACTAGGGGTCCAACCCTTGTCTATTGGTTAGTAAGTTGACTAGGAGGCTGCATCAGCCTACACATAATCTGAAGATCATTCATGTTGATGCAAGCAAAGAGATGGACTGCAAAGATACATCAATACACATAAATGTACATATCTGCACTAAACACCAGAGTCATTCATTTATGATGGAAATGAATTTCAAGGAATATATTATAAAGGAGAAAGGATTGTTTGGCATTGTTGTCAAAGGGAGATATTATATCCATTATCCATATGAAATATCCATCAGAATCATCCGAAGGGAGAGAATATCTAGATGGGGGAGAGTATCCTAAGATGACTTGAGAGAGATGTAAGTTGTAAGGGAGAGAATATCCAAAGGGAGAGATTAAATATGAAATATCCATCATGAATATTGAAAGGGAGAGAAGTATCATGAGGGAGAGATGACTTATTGTTGTTAAAGGAAAAAGAGATGATCAAGGAGAGGAACAGTCAAAGGGAGAGACAACATCAAAGATAGAGTCAAAAGCTGCTACATCTATCCAGTGAAGGGATTGAAGATTAAAGAGAGTACTTTGTAGGAAACAAATCTAAGCTATATGAGCTTATCAAGAGCCAAACATTTGTATTGGTTATAGTACAATAAGATTGGTAGATTGATGAACTATATCTCATATATTTCATATTGTATTAGTAATAATATAGTATGATAATGTAGTGTGTTTCCACCTGTATAGTCAAAAAATGGAAGCACTTCCATTGTAGATGTGTTTATCCTTCTGAGTAAGTGGTTTGGGGTCATGACAAGCACCTTGAATGGGTTCCTGGTCTCGACATGGCTTCCTCCCTATTCTGTTCCTCTTTCCACTCCTGTTTGGCCTAATTTCTGCATTCTGGACTACAGACTAGTGATTCTGGGCTTCCGGGTCAAGGTTGACATTTTAGGTCTATGCTAACCTCGACCCTGACCTAGGTTAGGGTCAACCTTGACCTTGACCCCGGATTCAGATCTTAGGGTCTTGCAGTTTCAGGAGGTCGGCCTTTGCAAAAAGTATTTCCCGCTTTCGGTTCGGCTGTTTCAGGTTTCGAAGCATTGATTCCCAAATTATATTTAATATAGGTCCTCTCCTAGGGGTAAAGGCTTTAATGGGAATTTAATCCTCCTATGTAGGCCTCCTTAGGAGATTGTTCCCTAATTCCATATAAAAGAGAAGCTTTCTCTCTCATTT
>MU224545.1:1366958-1384825 GCA_018584345.1 Thuja plicata
CCCCCCCTCTCTCTCTCTCTCTCTCTCTCTCTCTCTCTCTCTCTCTCTCTGACCAGCGATGTCTCTCTTATCATGATCTTAGGGTTGATAAAGACTTAAGTCCCTTGGGGGCTTGAGGGTTTCTTTATCCCTTTTGGATTCAATAAGATTGTATTTTCTGTATATTCTCCTTTACTAAGAGTTTGTGTTGAACTCATACTCTTGCTAAAGTGGGGGCTAAATGTATAGTCAGAAAATGGAAGCACTTCCATTGTAGATGTGTTTAGCCTTCCGAGTAAGTGGTTTGGGGTCATGACAAGTGCCTTGAATGGGTTCCTGGTCTCGACATGGCTTCCTCCCTATTCTGTTCCTCTTTCCACTCCTATTTGGCCTATTTTTGCATTCTGGACTACAGATTGGTGATTCTGGGCTTTAGGGTCAAGGTTGACATTTTAGGTCTATGTTGACCTTGACCCTGACCTAGGTCACGATCGACCTCGAACTTGACCTAGGATTTAGATCCCAGGGTCTTGCAGATTCAGGAGGTCGGCCTTTGCAAAAAGTATTTCCCGCTTCCAAGTTGGCTATTTCGGGTTCCGAAGCGTTGATTCCTAAATTATATTTAAGATAGGTCCTCTCCTAGGGGTAAGGGATTTAATGGCAATTTAATCCTTCTATGTAGGCCTCCTTAGGAGATTGTGCCCTAATTCCATATAAAAGAGAAGCTTTCTCTCTCATTTTCTCTAAGCAAGATTGAGAAACAAGAAGTCTTCTAATCGTGATCAAGCATTCTCAAGATATCTTCAAGTGTGATTCAAGCAAGCAAGAAAGAAAGATTTAAAGCAATTATTCATCCATTGAAGCATCCATTTTCATGAAGGAGATCCATTGGAGGCCATTGAAGGATTGATGCTACATAGTGCCCTTTTGGTGATCTCTCCATTCACCTTCCTCCAAGCCTCTTCCAAATCAAGAACCCATTCAAGACTTGGTGTTGGAAATATACAAGCAATTGATTGAAGACATCCTACATCCTACATTCTAGATCCATTGGTGCATACATACTTGTGGATTGAAGGATTTGAATCGTCCACAAGGACTTTTACAAGCAAGGTGAATTTATGCATTTACTTTGTTTACTTCTGCAATTTCAATTACATATATTTAAGGTTAATTCCAAAACCAGGGTTTGACCAAGGAAAACCCCTCCCCCCCTAAAAAAAAACCTCTTTTTCTTGTAGGTATAGGTTCGGGACTACAGATTTGAACCTAGATCTGGATATCCTTTTCGGCAAACTTTCAGGATCTACAAACAGAGTCACTTTTAGATTTGTGTAGGTTAGGGTCAACATTATTGGGTCAGGGTTGACATTTGTGGGTCAAGGTCGACCTTTTTCATAAGACAACATCAGAACAGAAAATGATTTCTGAGTTTTGTTCATCTTTGCATTTCCTTTCTAGATCATACTTCAGTTTTTCCAGAAATAGAGCAGAGACCCTAGAAAATAGCATTCTTTGATCTGCACTATTTTAAGGTTGGTACTTCATCTCATCCATTTCAATTCCTAGAACTATCATATACATTCCTTTCTAAAATAGGAATTTAAAGATCTTTCCTCTTTGCTCTCATTTTTGAATGGATGATTCATTTGTGCATTGATCCTTCTTTTGGGTTAATCAATTTGGATCTTTCATTTGTGCATTTGAGGTTAAAAGGAACAATCTTATATTCCCCACACATCACACAAACATCTACATTTTGAAATGTGATATCATTTCTTATGTTACATTTTGGTGACATTTTTTTATATGTTATACCACCGATGCCAAAGGGAGAGATTGATGAAATATAGCTGATTGAATGTTTGAAGATGTTAAGTTGATGATCACCGAGCTGCAAAAAGTTAATGCAAGACATTAAATCCGTTAATGTATTGTATTGTCATTGATGTCAACTTGATATAATCTGATTGGTTATATACAAAGTGTCAAAGAATTTAGAGAACTAGAAAGATAAAGGTTATGCTATCAGTTATGCATAAAAGTTCAGTATGCACTAAGTGACTACAAACACCGATGGTTAGTGCACCCCGATGGATAGAGAACCCCGAGAGGAAAGTCACAGTGATACCCAAGCATGAAACCCAAGAAAACATTATCGATGAGCATAATTGAAGTAACCTGAGTAGAAATTCATAGTGTTGCCCGAGGGATAGACAACCCTGACGGACAGACAACCCCGACGGATAGATAACCTCAACGAAGATGCTCGAGGAGAACTGAAGTGTTGACTGAGCTAACAAAGAGTTAAACACTGAAAAGAACTGAAGTTTAGAAATGACAAAAGACTTAGCTGGAAAGAGATAAATATGGAGTCAATTGGTTGTTAATATTGTTTTCATCGACAAGTTAAAAGCTAGAGATAAGAGAGAGATTTAAATATGTTTTATTCGAGTTGTCAAAGAGAAATCTACGAAATAAAACTGAAGTATAGTCTTAAAGAAAGATTGGCTAGAATTGTGGATCACGCCAAGAACAAGAAAGTCAAGGACTGAGAAATGGTGAAATCATGTCTATAAAGAGACAAGCTAATTCATTGTGAATTGGGGGTGAATAGAGAAGAAGATGTTGAAGGAGATACTGGTGAAGGAAGACTTCATATAGTCCTAATCAATCAAGCTAAAGAACATAGCTATATTTCTGCAGACACCGAACAACAGATAAGCACACCATCATAGAGAAGAAAGAAGTGGAGAAAAGGTATTGAAAATAAACACTGATCAGAAATGTATTATGAGCTTAATATAGATCTAAAAATCTACAAAGTATAGTTGTCTATGTGAATAGATCATTTACTGTTTCAATTTAACCATTGGATTAGAAAGTCTCTTAACCGAGCAGGACTTAAGAATCCTTTATATATTGAGATACATCCTAAGGAGTATCAAAAGGTTTGGTCATGAAGATAACATAGAGATGCCATATATCAAGTGACAAACTACACATGGTTTGGTCATAAAGATAGCATAGAGATGCCAGATATCAAGTGACAAACTATTCTATTTAAATCCTCTAACAAGATCACACCTAACGGTGTGTTTGTAACCTTTAACAGGGTTGGCTCTTCACCGAGCTCACTTTAGAAGAGTGGAAATTTTGGGTTATTGGTCCCAAAAGGTTTTTCCCTTAACATGGTTTCCACGTTAAAAATCCATGTGTCAATGTGTTTATGAGTCATTACTTTAGTGTTTTGCATTACACATAACTAATCTGGATTGATCGATATACACTAAGTAATTTACTATATTTTGGTAAATGAAAGACTGTTAATCGGTAAACAATAAGAATAAGGTTTAACAGTGAACTCTGAGCATTAGTTATTTGTTTTAAGATTATTTCAAGGCATTCATCTTGTAGGACTAAAGATAACTAGAGGCTTATAATTGTGGTAATAAGTTTTTGGGTTAATTTATTGGAATATTTTTGAGGCCATAATTCACCCCCCCCCTCTTAGTTATTCTAACAATCTTGCTCCAAGAGACTCTCATCATATGGCACGTAATTTATTTGTTCAATGATCACAACATTGTTCGCAAGAGTGATTTCCCATACACAAATGTACTTGTCTGCTTTCATAGTAACATGAGTGAATGTAATAAAATGTGGATTTATCTTGAGAGTTTGAAACATGAGACATTCATAATTAATGCGGTTCTCTTCTTAAGATTCAAGTACATGCGTCAACCCTATAACATCTTCATTCAAGGTTGCCTCCAATGGATTTGTTAGACTCCCTCTAAATATGACCTCCTTGTCCAATACTCTGGCACAATGGTGATGAGACTAAAATAATGAACCAAGTTATGTCTCTTCTGAACTACATTGATGCCAACCACATTAGCAGCAAAGATCGCAGACTCTTCCCAGATAGTCACAATACCCAGAACATCAACTAGGATCTTCAATCATCTCCATAATTTGAAGTAGACATATACTGAATCAGATATGAGTTGAAATGTATTGGAATTGTGTTCAACTATTCCCCAACTAGTAAACCAAGAGACTCCATGCACAACAAGGAAAATCTTTATGCAAATTATCCAGCCAAGAGCTACCGCTAATGAATTGATTATGCTGATCTCAGTTCAGTTGACACTTCACCTCATACAGCTACACCAAAACTTGGAATCCTTACCAACATGAAGTTAACTCAACAAAATAAAGTCCTCTGCAAGGTTAATCATGTCCAACTCAATATGTTTTAATGGTGTGCTTGATGAATCTCTAGCTTTGCCACTAACAAGTATGGTCCAAGATAGAATCTCCACACTAACTCTCCTCTCGTCACTAAATTATCAACTAACAACATACTGACTAATAATGAAAATCTATATTACCCCTCTTCTAGGCCATTCCCAATATGATTGATGGTCAATAACCATGAATATGAGTAAGGAACCACTTATTGATTTATCACCTCAATAAATGTATTAAGAGATCTCATCTCACTCTAATGAAATGTCAGACTTTAGTCATAGAAGAATCCTCTGCAATGTATTGAATCAAGACCTTCAAACAACAACAATCAGTGTATATGTGATCATGAGTTGCACACATACCTTTCAATGCTCCACATGGCTAGACAAGGTCTTTAATATTATCACATATGTAATCTTAGTATAACTTGAGATGCAATGAACAATTTGATCACAAGAGAGACTATAATAGTATTCCCAAACTCTAGAAATACACACTATAGGAACTCACAGAAATCAATAGTAGCTGCTCCCGGTAGCTTGTTGTAGCTTTTTTATTTTCTCTTCCATATATCATCATTAAACTCAAGTCAAGAAAGTAATTTTTCACCAAGTACATGTTTAATTCTTGCAGTCATAAATTTGGTCTTGTCGCGACAAAGACCCAATAGGTTATTCTAGTGTAATATTAATTGCAAAAATCAAAGCTTAATATTTATGCCCAAGCTTAATGAATGACTCCATAATATAATTATTTCTTCAATATTATGGTGAAATCATAGTGTGTCAAAAGATTATAAGCATTGCCCAACATGAAGATCGGGTCCCACTTGAATAATAATCAGAGCTAATATAGTATTAATGATTTCCAAATCTCCAGAGGAGCTAGAAGGAAATGGTAAATATAAAGTGCTAATAGAACCCAATACCTTCTTAATCATTGTCCTCAATGAGTATTCCAACATTGCTCCTTTGACAAGTTACATGACAACTTGTCCTCAGTATGACCTCCTGAATTATCAGCACCTTGACTTATTCTCTTCATTAATCAGTGTATTTCTTACTTCGACTTCTCTTAGGGCCCGTTTGGTTGGGGAATTGAAAAATAATGCAAATCATGGTTATCTATACCCTGGTTATGCAAACCCCGGTTATGCTTTTTTGGGACTGTTTGGTTGCCCTGGAAGATGGATTTGTAAATCCACATTCCAANAGTTAAATCGACGTAGTGCTCCGGACCCGACAAGATATATAAACCAATTTAATCATGCAAACCTTGGAGTGCACTGGACCCGACGGCGAAGTTAAAATGGCTTTAATCTCTATGAAAACCATGGAGATGAAAGTCATTCAACCTCTTCAGCAGGCAGTTGGACATCCACATTTTTGCACAAATGGGGATTTGCAAATCCATATTCGCATTCAATTTAGAGGTCACCAAACAAGGAATTGCACCCCATAACCGGGTTATGGGCTGCATAACCCGGTTATGGGGTGCAACCAAACGGACCCTTAATGTGTTTTCCATTGACCACTTTTATAATGAAGTCTTTTCTATTTGTTATGTCAACTTCATTTTCTGTCTTCTTTCCGTGTTATTATTAAAATCACATCATTATATTAGTGCGCGATCTTTGTCTCAGACAATTCAGTTTGTCTTAATAGTTAACTGATATGTATCTTGTAGTAGCTGATATATTTTTATTTTATTTTGATAATCATATTTCTATGGGATCATCACTGTTTTTCAAATCCTTTTATTATCTTTTGCAATATTGATGTTCCATTGCTAGTAGCAACCCAATAGCACATATTTGTGAATATTATTGCAACATTCATTAGATTTGTGGGATATCTGTCTGTTCAAGGTAACACATAGTGTATCGATCAAACCCAAGGAACACAATCATGCAGAGACAACATATTGAACAACTCTTGGTTCTTTCCATGACTGACTACATCTGAGATACACAACGCTATGACATAATAGGAACATACATTGATTGCAGGTTGAGGATATTTTTGATATCAACCTCTTTCAGTCGAATTATCCAAATATGATTACTATTGTTGCGTGTATTAATCTCTGGCACTGTCACTATTCTTCCTTTTAATTTCTTCTCATGTTACAGTCACTTTTGTTCATGTACATAAAGCCATTGTTACCAAAGAAGAGGTCACCCACAACATGTCATTAATTTCGTTGCTTTTTTGACCTTCTTTTTCACTGCCGTCAATGTAATCCATGCGTGATAAATTATTTCAATGATGCTCCCAATCACATTGCCAAACAATTGGCAGTTGGATACCCACATAAAATCATATTTGAATCTCTTCATGTGTCAGGCCTTTTGTTCAGAATCTATTACTAGAACATTCCCATTACTTTGATCTGAAGCTTTTCCCTGGAAAATGACAATCATTCCATTCATGATATTGCCAATGTTGTGAATGATTTCTAAAATCTCACAGGCCTCGTAGGGAACCCGCTCTGAAACCATGTTAAGGTTTTAGGATCGCTGCAAATGTAATAGCACTCCCTAGATTGTATATGTTATGTGTGTTTCAAATGCAACAATATCTCTTTCATTTATATTGGGAAAGAGGCTAGGAGAGACATGTCCCTTCATGAGACATGCCTATTCATTATAATTTTACAATATTTCATTAATCAATCATATATTAGAATAATATAAGTTTGCATAATATATATATATATATGCAAATACAATATATTATTATTAATCAATATCTAAGCATTATATGTATTCTAAATGATCATATGACTGAAGCTACAAACATTAACACTATTAAGTATATTTTATGACTTAACTGAAGAGGAATTAATCATTGCATAGAAAATTCCTGAAATCTGTTTCTAAAGTATTGTTGGTTCACCATAACAAGTCGTTAACATCATTCCAACTAAAAATAAAACATAAAAATGTTTACCAAAGCTCTATTCAAAGAACTAAGATAGATTGATAGACCAAGGTCAAATCCACAATTATGTTTATCACTTCCATATTCATGGAAGTGATGTAGAATGGTAGATGGTCCAATTTATATATTTTGATTCATTAGTTTGACTACTCTTGATTAGCTACGAATGATGAACTGAGACAATAGACATCACACATTAAATTTATATTACCAAGTTACAACTAAGCACTATTTATTAATTTATTTATACAATTTATATAATTATATTAATCTATTATTCTAGATAATTGCACATACAAAATCTAAATTATAGAGTAATTATAAAATTGTTATAGTTTAATTATTTTAACCTAGGGTTTTATATAAAATGGATTTTATTCTCAAATTTAACTGAATATTGACATTGATTCATTTCAAGATCACCAATCACCTAGATATTTATCACACTTTTTGAAGCTCTGATTTGAATAATCAAAGCATCATTAGCATGTTACCTACTTACATTGATATCTAGGACATTATTTACATAAATATTTGTTATCTTAAATCTTCTTTAAAAAAGATATTAAATTGACATTCTAAGAGTTTGTCCAAAGGAGAATTAGTTCTAATTTTATAGAACTCGTGAAAGGTATTTCTAAATTTATCAATAGCTAGCCAAAATAAGTGACACACATCAAGGAAAATAAAAAGTAGATATTAGAGTTTAAAAGAGGTTAGATTTGTGCATTAAAGTTAATATTCACATTCATTGGTGAGATCTATAATTGCACAAATTACTTCACAATCATGGAAGCAACATAAACCAACAATAATCTATTTTTACAATTCGATTCATTCATTTAAAAATTCTTGATATTACTATATTTTGAAAAATCAATTGTAAATATCATTCACTGCATTTTTCATTTGTTAGATTCTAACTAGATACTATTTATTTATTTTCCACAATAATTTCAATGCACAAATTCCAAATAAAATTACATATCCAAATTCTAAATTCTCAAGTTTTGATGATTTCTAATATATTAATAAATCAACTATGAATACTATACAACAATTTTTGTAAAATTAAATTCAAACAAGATACTATTTTATTAATTTCCAACAATTATTCCATAGATTATTTCAACTAATTTCCTATCATGAAAGTCTGTAGTCTAGTTAGTTAAGCATAATTAGTGAGGGTGATAGATTAGTATATCCAATAAAGAGGTATCAACATAGAATCAACTCTTGTATTGAATAGAAAAATGAACTCATGGATGACATAAAATCCTCCGAACAAAATATTGCGTATATCAACTCTTAATTTTAAAATGATTATCTTATCACCCATAAGGGTTTTTATGTAAATCTGACATTATTATTTTCTAATATTAAATAGATATCAACATCTCCTATGTTGAAAAACAAAGGAAACTTGTGAATGATATAAATTCCTCTATAAAAAATAATAATGTGATAATAATCATCCATCCTAACTCCGAACTATACAATGATTACCTTATTGTCATTAGATATTTTATGTAAAGCTATGTAATGAAAGAAAATGTGGTATGAGGGGCTTTCAATAGGATGAAAGGACAAACTAGGAAGCTCACAGTACACATGATTTCACACTTTGAAAGGAAAGCTAATCCACTAGGCTTAAGGAAGCTCAAGCACTTAGAGGGTGTAAGGATTCCTTTATTGTGGAGAGTTGACAATGACTATGTAAAATGAAAAGTGAAGAATGTAAGATGTAAGACAAGAATAGGATAAATTGTGTATGCATGCAAATCACAGACTGTAAAATTGATTATGATACCAAATTTGAAAATTTGAAATAACGAGTGATCTGTAATCCAAATTTTAGTCTATAATGCTAGGAATGGGGTGACCCAAAGGGTATGGGGTGACCAGACTCACTAGAGGGCGTGAGAGGTACCTAACACCCAAAAAAATTCTAATAAATTTTTTTCCACCTATAGCTCTCTATCATATCTGCCTATAGCTTTTTCTATAGTTTTGCCACCTGTCACCTACACACAAAAAACAAAAACAAATATTGGGAGAAAAGGGTTTTCCTTGGTCAAACAAGGGTATAGGATTTAACCTTGAAATTGAATTGAAATGCTTGGAATAAGGAAGTGTGTTTTTAATAAAAAAGCTTGAATAAGAGAATAAAATGTCTTATACCTTGAATAATGCAATTGTGTTTGAAATAAAATAAAAAAATGTTGATGCAATAGCATGACTCCACAAAGACCTAAAATGACCTCAAAAAAGACATGCTTGCGTAATGATTGTTGTATCTTACCACAAGATGAAAGATACGATGCAACAAAATTCCTGAATGCTTGAAATGCTTATTTGACTTGATATAATTTAGATCTCTTGTTTTCTTTGAATCGATAATGGATTGTGGATGTGTTGGAAATAATGGAATGGTGTACTAAGATGGGAGGGGTGAATTAGTTCCCTGAAAACTTTTATCAATTAATCTTTATCCTTTTAGTAATCAGTTGTATTACCAACCATTTGTGCTATCGTATCTTTGTGTATGTTATATCAATTCATTAACTCAATAAGCATGTAAAACATTCATAGAAACGTTCATGAAATGTATAGATACATGACACAAGATTTGATAATGCAGAAAACCCCTGTTAGAAGGTTAAAAAATGTGGTGGGGATGAAACCCACAAATCTTCACTATCTCTAGAATGGAAGAGGCTAGTTAAGGCTTACAATTTGATCACTTCTGATGATCTACCCTGTTAGGAGTATTATGTAGAGACTAGTTAAGGTCTACTCTATTAAGAGATTTAGCAACATTGTTTAGTGTGCACTCGATTAAGAGATTTACAAAGGATTGTTAAATCCACCTTTCCTGAAAGGATTTCTTCTATTTTCTACACTTGTTAGAATGTAGACAAAAATGTTCAGTGACCTGATTGTATGCAATCTACAATTGGTGATTACAGATCCATTAAATTCATATGTACAATGTATCACCTAATGTGATTGATTAATACCTCTGTTTCTCAGTAGCCTTGATTCTTGCTTCTTGATAACCTATTTCATCTTTTGTTGTTCTTCATCTTGAAACTCTTAGTCTGATCTACAGATGTGCTCCTTGGCTACTATCATCCTCACATCCATATGGAATGAATGATTACACATCTATTTATACAATAGATTGACCTATTTTAGTTTCATGTATTACAAAGATAACTCTATGATCAAAGGTTTACAACTTGACCTTGATCTCCTAGTTTGCGTGTTTTTAATTAGTTAGACTGATTAAAACAATTACAATTACATTGCTTGTCCCTCAAGAAATGGTTTTAAATCAAATCAAAATTCTAAATATAAAACACAAGTGTTTTATCTAATGTGGAAGTCAGATCCACATTTCTCAGGATATAATTGAATTTTGGTGACTGATGCTCGGGTTGCTCTATTGTCTTTCTGTCAGTGTTCCTTCTGTGAACTGTCCATCAGGTTCCCTTGCTCTATCGGGTTTCACTATTTTATGCTTTGTCGGTTTACACTTCAACATTTTTGGGTTGAACTATGCAAACTGTGTCGGGTTTCTCTTGTGATCTATCTTATCGAGTTTCTCTTGAAATTAACACTTTTGGTGACCTTTGTTATCTATACTTTTGGTTTGTACTAAAATATTGTCTTTCGGTCTAGGTGTTTTTTTTTGGTCGGTAAAAGTATATTTTTTTGTTAATATAAAGAGACATTACATGTTTAAAGCTATATTCAGCTTCATAAAGTAGACCCTATTACAATTAAAATCTCCTCAAAATAAGCCCACCCACAACCCATCAAACATTACAATTATTAGAAAAAACCATGCTTGATGCATCATGTCTAAACCTTCCTCTACTGGTTTTTCAAAAAACTACCTCGGCCTCTATTCGGTAACATATTCCAGGCCTGATTTAGGAGTTTCAGTCATCCATATCTTGGTGGCACCGCCGTTGGTGATATAATCGGTAAGCTTCCTCCATCTGTCATTTTTCTAGTGAAAATTGGGTGTAAAAAAAACCCAAAGAAAACTAGGCCCTAGACTCAACCTCCTCCTTTCTACATCGTTGTGTTCTAGGTCACAATGTGCATCCATCAAAATCCTCCAACACCACCCCAAAAAACCAAAATTAGTCTTCTGACTTGCATATTTAGCAATTGAGATTTCTCACCATCGATCTCTTCCACCCTCGCAAATCCCTAACTTTCTTTGGAAAAAAGACAGGCACAATCGGCCCTCTGCGGTTTGCCATGTAGTTTTTGATGCCCTCCTTCAATTTCTCTTAACCTATTTTCCTATCCCTCAGGTAATTTCCTTTGCCTACCCATGTCGGCCAGCTCATGAAAGGAATAATGCCTTTTGCTATTCCTTCCTCTTCATCCTCATAGCATTCACTATAGTCGAAAGCCCACCCTGGATGGGTCCATTCCAGTAACTGGTCAATATTGGGAATTAGGTCGGCATCAAAAAGAGACGTCATCACTCTCTCCACCACCTTTTCATGTTCTCCCAGTTCTAGACCCCACACCATTATCATTGCTACAATGTCAACTTGTAGCTTCCACCTGTGAGTAGCTTCATGATATAACGACCCAAGAGTCTGCTGAAAGGCTTTAATGATCTCACTTGAGAGGCATTTGATCAATAATTTTACCCTTCTATCTTCCAATGGCACATAGATTCCTTTCTTTTTTCGCTTGGTGGTGAATGTAAAACTTGGATCCATTGTTCACGATAGCTTTTTTCTAAAGATTTAAAAACTAGGACTTTCTTCCTCCGAATTGTTTTTCCAAATTAGGCTAGGTTTACTTGTCACCGGCTATTTAATCAATTTTGTGTGTTTTGAAATCAATGCATATCATCCTTTTAGGATGTTGGCCCACGGTTCAGTAGTCTTAACACACTTCACCACTCTAGCATTACCTCCTCCTCTGTCATTTGAATCATTAGTTCATCCTTCCCATGTGTTATGATTGACATCCATTCATTTTTTATTATGAAGAGGAAATCTAAATAGATTCACTTGTTTTCGAGGCCTGACATCATAAAGTTACCTTGCATCATCTTACTATCATCTTTACTTTCAAATCAGTGATGAGGATGGGTCTTCAATCCACAATTCATTTACCTCTATTAAATCTAAAGCCCATTTGGAGAGCAAGTCGGCTTTATATTTTCCTTCCCTCTTTACGTGGGTTACTTTAAAATTTTCAAAGGTAGCCAACAATTTTTTAATTGTATCAGTGTACTTTTCTAGGTGCCAAGATTTATGGATAAATTATAAATTGCTTGCACAACAAGCACCAAATCACCCTCCAAATGCAAAATTTTTATGCCTTTCTATTTTGCAAGTCTTATTGAGAGTAACGCTGCCTGAATTTCAGCCATGTTGTTGGTGCCATCCTTGCATCTTTTAGCCGCCTTGAGAAAAGTCTTTCCTTATGCATTCCTAAAAATAACTCCAATTCCACTCTGTTTTGGGTTATTTCTAGTTGCCCCATCAAAATTAGCTTTTATCCATCCTACCTCCGGGGACTTCCATCTAATACTTTGCATTTTCCCTTTCTTTTCTAGTCACTAGGGCTCTTGCTGGTGAACTAAACCTTACTCCTAGCCATCTCATTTGAATGTTCCTATCCTCTTTTGTGTAAGGAATTCTTAAAAATTGTTTTCTTGTTGTTGAAGTGCTAACAACTTCCTCAATATAAGCATGTTGCAATCTATTCAAAAACGTATTTTGTGATTCCTTTTCTTCTCTAAAATTCCTTTTGTTTCGCTCTTTCCAAATCTCTCATACAACCATGGACGGGAAAATCTTCCATATATTTGAAAGTGTGGACTTCCTATTGTCCCTAGGCCAACCTGCAAAAACCTCAAAAATAGTGTTCGCTCTCGGACCCATCCATCTCAGTTTATTTTGGACAAAATTCCAAAAAGTTGTTGCAAATTCACATTGTAGCAACATGTGATCTACATTTTCCTCACTGTTTCTCTTGAACTTAACACTTTCTTTGGACTTAACACTTTCGGTGACCTTTGTTATCTGTACTTTTCGTTTGTACTGAAATTATCCTCCTTTCTTGAACTTAACACTAATGTGTTTCTATTTCTCTTTTTTCACCGAATGTGTTTGGACAGGATTTATTGGAATTTTGGTTTATACTGAAATTATCCTCCTTTCTTGAACTTAACACTTTCAGTGACCTTTGTTATCTGTACTTTTGGTTTGTACTGAAAGCTTGTCTTTCGGTGTAGGTGTTATCGATGGGTTCAAAAATTGTTTTCCCTTTGCATACTAATGGCAAAATGTGTCATCAGAATGCCAAAATGAAAGAGGGCTAATTGATTTTATACTACTCAAAACTTGAATATGGTTGATGGGGATTCGAATATCCCGCTAAAAACACAAACCTTTCTCCCATTTAAATTTGGTCTTCCTTTAAGTGGAATGAGGCACCTCCCAAGGTATGGGGCAACGTATCTCGTCCCGTGCCTTACGTGGCGCCCAATTTGAGCCAATTAGGGCTCAAAATTAAATCGAGAGTTGAGGGTATGTAGATACCCAAAATGTATACAAAATCCAGGCTTGAATTCAAAATAAATACACAAGGCTATCCATAATGGAATAGGGCCTATGTTTAAAAGAGATAATAAATAAATGAAATAATTAAAGGGGGCACACCTAAAATTAAGGGCCCATAATGTAAACTAAGTTAATAGAGAATGAATATTTAAATATTTATTAATTAAATAGACTAAAAAATGTAATGATGCATGGAGGAGTAAGCACACACTAAAATGAGTGCTAAATAAGTGTAAATTGTACACCTTAGCAAGGTGCTTACAATTTACAACCCTATGTACAAGTTAATATCATTTTCTTTCGATCTTGAATAGGTATCAAAATAGACTCCTGCTCCCATATTGAATGACAAATTGAGCTTATGAATAATATAAATTCTCTATCAAAAAGTAATAATCACCTATCTAAGCTTTGAATCCTAAAATAATTATATTATTGTCCTTAAGTTTTGTATGTAAAGCTTTCAATCTTAAACAAATATCAACATAGACTTGTGTTTCCATATTGAATAGAAAAAAGTACTTACGAATGACAATAAAAAATCTAAAAAAAAACCATCAATCATCCTAACTCTTGAATTCTAAAATGATTAGCTTATCATCAGTAATTTTTTTATACAAACCTAAAAATTCTAAAATGATTAGCTTATCATCATTAAATTTTTTATATAAAGCTAAAATTATTCTCTTTTAATTTTAAATAACTATTAACCTAGAATTGTACTTTCATATTGAATATTTATATTTATGAATGATATAAAATATTTGAAATCCAGTTGAATGATCGTTGTGGATTATAAAAATGAACATTGCATTAGGATGGTATTTGATTGGTCAATTTGTTGAGAAAGCGAGAAAGTAAAAGTGAAAGGTCTCAAGTGCCGACTCCTCTTGCCCACCAAATTCCAATTAGTCAGTATTCATTCCTTTTCTGAATTTAACTGACATTATTTTGCAGAATCCTCAGATGTGGGGTTTTCTAATAAGACTAATCATCATTCGCATACTCTCACTGTAATATGTTAAGAACACTATCAGATAACTGTATCCTCGACTGTTACAATTTGTTCTGCAGACTGCAGGGAAAAGATAAACTTATTCTTATTGTTCAAGCTTTTAAGGACAATTTGGCGGTGGATCAGATTTTGACTATCCTGCAGTTGCTCCAGATTGACAGAGGCAACGTGTAATTTTCAGCCCTCAGAGTAGTTACTATAAAATATGGCCTATATTTTACTGCCTTCACATGACATACCTCGGCCCAAAGTTGGAATAGAACGTATCCTGTTTCTGATTGCATTTGCTGTTAAATATATTTTACAAAAGCAGCTTTTGGAATGCTTTAACTAAATTTACTGCCATAGTTCCAAGCAATGAGAGTAGTGGCTCTGGACATGTTTTTTTAAGGAAGTGTAGAAACGCTTTTTGCTTTCATGCCTCCTCACCCTACTAGCATTTTACAACGGACTAGAGCAATATTGTAGTGTATACATATTTCTCAGTGGGTTACTAGAGTAATTAAATAATCTGAAATATGTCATCAGTAATTACTGATTAGTTTTGGTAATTATAGTTGTAGGTAATTGTTAGAATGCTAAATGTCAAAATAATTTTAGAATGCTGATTGTAGAATAATGGTTTGAGGATAAAATTTTATGCAGTGTAATTTTTATTTATTGAAGTATATAAAAATAGATATCTATATGTTTGCCTTTATGGAATTTTATGTAGATCTATAGTTGACTTTGAGTCGGTTATGTTATTGGATTTTTTCCAAGATGGCGCAAGATGCAAATCTCCATGTTAAGACTTAGAGTCTGAAGATTGCATTGTAATTGTATTTTTTTGTTTTAATTGTGGGAAATAAAATGTGCCTAACTTTTCTTTATGCATGGTAGTATGTGTTTGTATCAATATATTGTCATCTATTTGTAAAGAAACAATAGGTACTTTATGCAGAACTTGATCTCAAATTACATTTTTGGGATGCCCAATTCTCTTCATTCGGCATAAGAGCTCTATTCCAAGATTTGCATGTTGCTTGCATGTTAATGCATGTAAGATTTCTTGGTATTTCAAGTTCTAGGTATCCATCTAGTGAAGATTTCTTAGCCTAGCAAGATTGAGGCCATCTAAAGGAATTGGTTGAAGAAGATTGATCCTTTGTTGAGTGGAAGTCTTGTAGTTGTTTAAGTTTTAGGAGACAATACACGGTTTGAAGGAAGGTGAAGATATAAAAATGGGAGTTGATCATGTTGAAACGACATTAATCTGGAGCCCTAGTTGATAACAAAATTATTCTTGATGCCTGGAGTCTACTTTTCACACTTGTAGTTGCATGCAAAAAAAATTCATATTGAGTGTCAATGAGAGACTCCCTAGTAATATGGAGAAGCTTGTGTAGTTTTTCAACTATGGATTGATGTGCTTTCTTTTGGTGATTGTTTTTTCCTAGTATTAGAAGGTGTTGATTTTGTTATCTTTAATGAATGAAGGCTATGGAGTTGATCATTTGATGATTTGGAAGCTTCTGAAATAGCCAGTCTCCCTCATATGCATGTACTGATCTAGTGGTTGTGGAATTGGCTACAAATGGGCCTCGAGTTCCTGAACATCTTTTTCCTTATGTATGTTTGTACTTGCATGGATTGAATTCATGTTCCTTGGACATGAGGGGTTTATAGATTTTCCTTAAAAATCTATGGCGATTATCATCGATGACAATCAATTATTTTGAGTTAAGCTATTTAGTGCCTTTTCAAACTTTTTAATCCTTCAAATGAGAAGTGGGTATGGATATAAGTGAGTGTTCTCGAACACAATGGTTTTGTAGGTTTTACATGGTCAAGAAAAACTTACAATTTTGTGGATCTACTAAAGAGTTATTTTTTAGACCCTAGTTCCTTTGGGGTATGACTGGATGAGATAGTTGTAGTTCTACATGCATGCTTTGTGCATGGTGAGAGGAGGCATATTTCTTTCTTTGCATAGGGATGTTGTACATGATTAGTCACTCAAATTTTTTGTGGTAATGTTTTTTGGATTCGTGTACTATGGTGCTTAATGTGGACTTGATTGGAAAATTGGATGTATGCTTGATTTGGTGCTTGAGTCATGTTGTCTACATGATTATTCTCTTTGAGATCTTATTTTTTATGTCACAAATGTGATAGTGTATTTTTATGTTACAATGATTGGATCTACAAGTTTTTTATTAAGGAAAAAATGGGTTTTGGAGGGACCCGAAACCACAAAGTTACAAGCTAGAAAAATAAATAATAAAAGCGTCCACTGGAAGGAAAAGATGCTAAAAAAAATAAAACCTTAAGGAAAGCAGCTAAGACCACCAAAAATCCAGCAAAAATACAAAACAAGGCAAACATAGAACTAACCTAAAGACTTTAAAGTATCCGCAACCTCATCTTCAAGGTTGCACATCTCCTGAGCCATCTTCTTTAGGTCTTGGATCTCATGAGGTGAGGAATCAACTTTTCTTTTTAGGTTGGCTCTAGTTCTGCTCGAAGGGCTAGCATCCTCATTCTTATCAGCTTCCAAGTCCATGGTTAGATTACCCTGTTGGGCTTTTTCCAGTTTCTCCACCATAGTGCTCATAGTGAAAGTAGTCCTCTTCACAACCTTGTAGTTGTAACCTATGACAGTGTTCAGAGTTTCCCAGATTTATATCAATTTCCCCTCAAAAGTTCTTTATCTTCTTCTCATTATCCTTTTTCATTTTTTCCATGACATTGTGAGGTCCTGCCCCGATCCGTCCTAGTTCGACTTTTATTTTGACACTTGATTCATCAGGATGATATCTTGAGTATAGACATTTGATCTATTGTGCTTTATACATGCTATCATTTGGATTTTATGAGTAGTTTGTTATAGATTTTGTTGATGATCACGGTAGTCGTACTCTTTACATATATCCTCATTTTGATACTTTGATTATCCATGATATATGTATTCAGCATTGTTATGTTATCTTTCAGTATTATGATCATTAATGGAATCATAGTTCTGTGATAAGTTTAGTATTACTTGCTTATGCAGAATATGTAACATTTTATGATGCATATATA
>MU224545.1:1407491-1421342 GCA_018584345.1 Thuja plicata
ATAATAAATGTAGTAAGTGAATGCAAATCATCAAAACCTATAAGATAGTGTTAATTGGATAACATGTACATGCAAATTTCTCTTTTAGTGCCTATTTTTTTGTATGATTAGATTTTGGATAACAATTAGTTTGATCTTCTTTGAAAGGCTTACATCCATGTACATACCTAATATTATATTGTGTTTGATCTCTTGAGACTAAATATGTTTGGATTTTTTTGTTTCTTTTCACTTGGGGTTGTGAAGAAGATCATACTTGGCACAATTATCATGTAGAGGTGTTTTTAGAAGAATGTGCTACATGTTTATAGTTTGAATTTTCTCTCTTTAGTCTTGGTGATCTTCTCGTATGTTCAAACTCACTTGACATTGGATGTGAGGTCTTGTGTGAAGCTATAATGACCACTAGTTTGTGGTCATGCATTGTCACTTGGTTCTTGGGAGATGAAATGGAGGCTCGTGTCTCTCTTTCTTCTAATAGATGTAGAGAACATGTGAGATCTATGGAGATTGGTTTCAAGAGATTTTTATTGTAGCATGTTTGTTCTAGGATTTGTATTTCTTTTTGGACAGACCTTGGTAAGTTACAAGGTTACACTTTTTATGTGTTTTGATTGGTAGACTTAGTATGCCTTTGATCTTTTAGATTTGATATTACCCATGTAGCACGGGAGTTCCTGTATATTTTTGGTCTTCATCAATTGGTTTGCACATGGAGCTTGAGGTTACATTTTACGGGTTGCTTATGTTGGTGGCGTGAGTTTACTATGTTGTATACCTTCAAGGTATAGGAAATTAGATGGATTGGCATTTTTTGTGGATGTTATTTTCAAGCATGTGGGTTCATTAGTTTGATGGTAAAAACCACTTTGATTGTTGTTTTATCTTTTTTGGAGGATTAATTCATAGTTATGTTTTAGTGACGAGATTTAAAGTTGATGTTATTGATGCTTTTGTATAGTTCATAGGCATAGTAGAGTGGCATAGTATTTTGTATCCTTTGATGTCACTAGGATCTTAAACTTGTGTTCCTTAAATTGATGCATATTTTGTTTCCTTTTCTTCTATAGGTGGCGTGTTGGAGGTTGATAGGGATTATTACCTAAGATGGTGGACATCTTGAATGTCATTATACGTGTCTTGATGGAGCACAAGATAATGGTTTGGGATCTATGTGGTTTCATGGATGGCGTTGATGATGCATTTTTTAATAGGTGACTCAAGTAGCAATATAAATATTTGTGTTTCTAGTGACTCTTGATAGGTCTTCGAGAAGTGGGACCAAAAAACCAAGATTAATAAAAAAATACAAAAAATTGGTCTTATAAAAAAACCAGACGCAAAACAAACATCAAAAGGCCACCAAAAATAAGGGAACAACACCCTAGAGGAACCTATAGTTTTTTCACCAAACTCACATTCTTTTTCAATAATATCAACATTAACATCTTCAACTTTCCTATAAATACTATCAATAGGGGTCATGTCCTTATCTTTGTTATGAAATCTAGTAGCAAGGCTCAACATTGTGGTCTTCACAATGCCCTTTGTATTAGCTTCAATATCCTCAGCAGGCACCCTGTCTCTCTTCCTCGTACCTATTTCCATGACATTGATCTTTTTGATTGATTTAATATTTGCAGTAGGCGAAGGAGAATTTCCTTTTGACAAATCCTAAAGGGCCTCATCTTTCTCATTGAGATTTTTAAGCCCTTCACTAGTGTTTTCCATGGAGGTCTTGCTAACTAAAATAAAAAATCTCATTTTGTCCTAAATCTGGCACAAAGAATCCTCAAGTATCATAATTCTCTACTCATGATCATCTTTAAGATCCTTGATACATTTTGCTGGAGTTTGAATATTTGCCAAAATGTCATCCAAATTCAGAGTGGAAGGAGACACTTTCTATTTCAAAGCATTAATCTCAATGATAATCCAATAAAATAGGGTACTCTAATTCTCCATTATATTTTTAACACTAGTATTAATAGTAGGATTATCGGGCATAGACGATCCCATTTCCTCTGGAGTATCTTTTTCCAAATAAGGAGGAGTTTGCACATGAATCCCCAACATGCAAACTCTAAGAATCAGGGGAGGTGGGGTTGGACTGAGTAAGGGATTTCTTCAGATGGGAAGATTTTCTTCTATCATTGATAGAGGGGAGCCCAGAAATATTTGTTTTACCCTTAGAACTATACTTGGAAACCCTAGCAAGCTCTTTTCATTTAACATCATCACAAGGATCTAGAGAGTCAAGAACAATATCATTCGAAAGGGAATACTCTAGGCCATCATCATATGAGATTTAAAAAAAATAAAAATCTTACATCCCAAGGGAAAAGGGTGATCTACGTCTTATACCTAGAGGAAGAGGGGAATTGCTTCTTATAAATATGGAAGACTTCCTCAGTATCTGAATCGACATCTTCATGTTTCGAAGAGGTGTCTTCGTAATACACCCTAACATTTTTCTTAATTTCAATCCTTGTTTTAGGAACAAGATTTCTCTCAACATGCAAGGCCCATGCATGCTCCATGATTAATAAAATTAAACCCTCATGCAGGATGGGGGAAGATGGTTTTTTCCCATGGGATTCTAAGCTATGACTCATGTAGAAGACACCAAATAATAAGGAAGGGAAATACACTTATTATGGCAGAAATGATTCAAAATAATGAAGTGATAACTGGAAATACTGCAAAATTTACCATCAACAGTGAGGTAAGGAATGATTACCTTGACAACATTAGGCCATGTTTTAGGAGAGAAGCTCTATCAAAACCCCCATCAGTGTTCTTTATACTCACCTTCTCTCATTCCTTGGGAAGGGAAAAAACCTCCATGACTTCATTCACGCACTTTTTGTCTTTGTAATTTTTTTCCCTCGATTAGTGTATTCAAGACCTTGGCAATAAGTTCTTCATTAATTACCAGTTCAAGGCCATAAACATACAAGACCCTCTCTTTCCATCCTTGAGAAAGGGCCTTGATAACTAGTGGGTCAGTACCATGTAGCCTCCCCATGTAACCATTCAAGCCTCCTGCCAAAATCTCTCTCCAAACTGACTCTATGTTATGCCATTTATCATACACTATAGGCTCCAACCGGTTTATGTCACCCCTATTCTGTAAACCTCAATCTCTTCCTCAATTTTGGAACTAGGCCTTCACAAGTACAAAGCCAAGATGAAAATGACCAAAAAAAATTATCACTTCATCATAAATGAGTCCTTCATGAGGACACCCTCTTGCACGTATACATGCATAATTTCTAAAGCCAACACAAACTTAACATCCACCATTATCATTATGAAGAAGCATTTGGAGATCAACTGGGATATTATCATTAATTTCCCTTTTAATTTTGAACTATGAATTAACATCTACATTTTCCATACTCTCTTCCATACAATTGTCTTCATGATACACGTGAGATAATATAATTTTCAAATCCCTTAGAAAATATAAGCAATCGTAAATGATGGAACTGATCGTCCAACTTGGGAGAACTATACCCTTTAAATAATTAATAATATTGAGAGAATTTATTTCAAACCAAACCTTTTCTCAACCCTCTATCCCTGGCCATTTTTATACCAACATAGGCTGCCAAACTCTCGATATCGTGGTTTGTCTAGGTACCCAAAGGGAGGGTCACTGTCGAGACAAGCCTACCATTGTTATCATGAACAACTCCCCCACATCTAGCAGGTCCAGGACTACCCTTGTTTGCCCCATTAGTATTAATTTTGACCCATCCCAAAGGAGGGGATTTCCACACAACTCCATCTCTAATACTCTTCTATTTGAACAAAGGGCAAGAAATATCCCAGTGTAGCTTCAACCTTTGAGAAATAGCACAATCATCCAGAGAAGGGCTCAAAGGAGGACCATCAACCTTGGAATTAGTATAAATCACCTCAAAGTTATCCTTAATCTCCAATTGGATTGTACAGGCGACAATATTCGCAGAATTATCCTTGAAAATATGATTATTTTGTTCCTTCTAGCGACCCTAGGAGATGTGAGACAACATGAGATCTCAAATGCAGGACAAGAAGTAGTTCAAAATACAATCCTTCCACTGGAGTCAACACTCAACAAAAGAGTTTGAGAAAACCCAAGACAACGACCAGATATTCTAGAAAAAATCCCATTCATCCCTAGCAAAGGAACAACTGAACAAAATATGAAGAACATCCTCAATATCTTCCAGATGCAAGGAACAATAGTTAGGGATGGCCAAACCTCTTTTGCAGAGGTTATCAATAGTCATAATTTTGTTCTGAAGTTGGAGCCAAAAGAAAATATTGATTTTTTGGATAACCTTATGGTTCCACACCAACGCCTAAAAGGGCTTAGGGTAGAGGTCTCTGGTTTTCATATGAATTGTAAGAGGAACAAAGTAGTTCCCATGAGAGGCTAGACTCCAAATCAAAACATCTTTTGAAACAAGATTAGGAATATGCACCAGGTTCAACAAATCCTGAAGGAGACCAAGGGATGGATCAATCTCCCTTAGATTAACCCAAGCCTGGCTGTTGACATAATCGACCACCCAATAGCCAAACCTCCTGATACAAACATCCTGGAACTGGGAAACCCAAGGATCCAAGGATAAGGGAGCTTTTCCAATCCACCAATCATCCTAGAAGTGGATCCTCTTACCATCCCCAAGGACCATCTTAATCCTTGTTTAATATTTTTTTTCAATATGATGCATATTTAATAATATTCTAAGTTGGTGCCCACTCAGAGATTTAAGTTTGGAATTAATATTTGTGCAAGAGTTATGCAAAGGGGAGTTTCTAATTACATGTTAAACATACATTGATTGTGGATGTATTTGAAGATATGTTGAATGTGGACACATGAGAAGATGTTACTTTTTGCATTGTAAGCTCTATAAATACAAGTATTGCTAGATGAGTTGTATGAGAGAGAAGTTCATTTTAGAGGGGTTATGTTGTCAGATTTTCTCTAGATGGAGTAGGATGTAGATCTCCACGTTAATTCTTAGAGCCCAAAAAAATGTATTGTAATTGAATTATGTTGCTAAATAATTTACAATGGCTCTCTGACTTTGGAGTGTGAGGTTTTTTACCCGAAAGGGTTTTCCCTACATAAATTATGTGTTCTTCTATCTTTTGTATCATTGAATCTTAATGTATGCATAGTACTAAAACTATTTGATTTGGCAAGTTCTAAAATTACAAACACTTCCCTCTAATGTTTAGATTGTGGGAAGTGAATTATGATTGATTTTACTTTATGACATAGTAGTATGTGTTTGTATCAACATATTGCCATTTGATTGTGAAGAAACAATAGATATTAATTGAACAACTTAATCTCAATCTCAGATTCCTTTTCTAAGATACCCAATTTCCCTTCAAATACTTTCAAAGATTTTTACGTGAGACTAGATGCTAGAACCAAATACTAGATGAATGGAAAATAATCAACAATCCATGACTTTATTAAGTTAGACAAAAATGAAAAATTAAAAAAGACCAAAATACACCCGTTAAGATATTGGATTTTTCAACATTAGATAAGGATATAGATGATGAAAAGGAACAAGCTAGAACATTAGGTGCTTTGTGAGGCATGCGAGTGCACGACAAAGAGTTTGCAATGGATGAGAAGTGGCGGCGTGAGTGGTCTGGTAAAAGCAAGTAATGCGCCATTTAACATCAATATCATGCATGAAACTCCTTTCCGACTACAAAAAGCAAAACAAGCATTACGGTGAAGCAAGTGCTGGTGCTGAGTAGGCCAAGGTAGAATTGGATGTTTCGCCCGGTACAATCACAACATACTCGCTTAAAACAGATCAAAGGCCATTTCAATGTGACTACGTTATGTATACAATTCATGAATAGTATGAAAAGGCAAAGCTTTGAGGCATACATGGCTTTTGGGCCCAGTCTCCATGTCCAATTAGTTAAAGGCAATGAGGACGATCATACCTTCTTAAACCACTCCACTCCTCCCAATTTCTATATAACTCTGCAACCCTTTTCGTCTCCTACATCGTTGCCTCTGCCTTGTCTCAACTATACTGCTTTTGTTGTTATTGTTGGTTCCACCCTCCATTTGGGTTCTTGGAAAATGTTTCCTCTTACAAGATTTAACAAGAATATTGTGCTTGTTTTCATATTATTGTCTCTCATACATGTTGAGGGGTGCACGAGGAAAAACAAGAGGAAAAGCCATGATTGTTCTGGGTCGGCGGCGAAAGCACCAGAGTATGGCTACTCCAACATTTTCGACGTCCTTGCTTATGGAGCCAAGGCTGACGGATTCACTGACGATTCAAAGGTCTCTTTTCTCTCTCTTTTTAAGAGTTCTTCATTCGGAATTATGATTAGGTGAGATTATAAATGGAGACTTCTCTAATATAAACATTTAACAATAATTTCCAACAAAGCTTGAATTTTTGATAGTAAGAACACTATATTTAAACCATCATAGCATTTTCATTTTTTTTTATGCTTTTGATTAGAATTATGAATTGATGAGGTCATAGTTAGAGAACATCTAGCAATAATTCCAATAGAAATTTGAATGTTGATGAAGAATCATACCACCATGATTCAAACATTTTGAACGTTAATGACAAGAATCATACCAGCATGATTAAAACATTGTTATCTTAACTTAAAATGGGGTGGCTGCAATAGGCATTTTTAGCAGCATGGCAAGCTGCTTGCAGAGTGGAATCAGCAGTAGTGGAAGTGCCGGCGGAGTTCCGTTTTCTAGTGAATCCAATCATATTCATGGGACCTTGCAAAGAGAACATCATCTTTCAAGTACGTGGACCTTTTCTTTGTTTTGCATTTGGAATTTGAGGCAGGTTTCTCTAAAGCGTCTGATTGGTCATTTCAGATTGATGGAACAATTGTGGCACCAATGAAACCTTGGATGAGGAGCTCTGGTTTATTAGATTGGATACAATTCAAGAGGGTCCAAGGCGCCACCATTCAGGGAAAGGGCCTTCTTGATGGACGAGGAAGTGTTTGGTGGGGCTTGTCTAACTACCAGGTGAAGTCATTACATTCTCTTAGACTCATAATTTCTACAGTCTATCAGGTTAGATTCTTATCTTTTTAGATTAAATTGTGTATGATTTTTCATGTGGATTATTATATTCTCTATCTATTACTTCATCATGATGATGGATAATATAGTATAATTCGAAACGTTAATGATAAAAAATTATACACAATTTAACAATTTAATAAAAAAAAAAACAAGAATCTTACATTACATTCTCTTTTCTTTGCAAACCCTTCTATGATGCAAATTTATACTAACGATCACTAACCCAATTGCAGCTAACAAGAAAACATCCAAAACCAGTGCCTGCCATCAAACCCACAGTGAGTAGTTTACCAACTTGGATGATTTCTCTTCATAAATATAGAAGTCCTGTCTTCAATATTCATACCGTTTTTCTTTCTTTTTTCGAAAAAAATGCAGGCTTTGAGATTTTATGGAAGTGATAATGTGACTGTTCGGGACATAACGATTCAAAACAGTCCACAATGCCACCTTAAGTTCGACAGTTGCTCTTCTGTTAGTGTCTCAAATGTCACCCTCTCGTCGCCCGCAAACAGCCCTAACACAGACGGTATACATCTCCAGAATTCTCAGGACGTGGAAATCCAGCATTCCACTATTGGCTGCGGTAATCACAACTCCAAATATTTCAATCTTCTTTTAGTAAATGTCCCATATAACTATACCTAGTCCTTACTTCTATTAAATGAAGAAGGCTTTTTTTCCTTTTTGGCTGGGATATGTAACTATACCTATTTCTTACTGCTTTTATCAAATGAAGATGGCATTTTTTAATATTTTAGCCTCTCAGGTGACGACTGTGTATCTATCCAAACGGGATGCAGGGATATCCGGGTTCATCACATCAACTGTGGTCCTGGCCATGGCATTAGGTGAACTTTTATTAAACCTAAAAGAGTACAACACAGCGATAATGAGCTTGCAAGCAAATGTTTAATTTTTGTCCGTTGGTGTTTTCAGCATAGGAAGTCTGGGGAAGGACAAAACGAAAGCGTGCGTTTCCAACGTTACTGTGCACGATGTTGCCATTCAAGATGCTTTATATGGCGTCCGCATCAAAACATGGCAGGTACGGGTGTATCATTACAACTGGCACAATATTTTCTATGGAGAATTTAATGTTATTTATGAGTTTGTTTGGTTGTTGAATATGGGATGAAGAGTTTATTGCTTTTATGTGGATATATTATGGGTTAAAGTTAAAGGATCGAGGGAACATTTATTTTTCAAAGTTTTCTAGAATACAATTCTAATCTTATTTTTATATTTATATTTTATAGAAGAAGAGTTTTGAATCTTGATTTCATGAGTTAAGAGTCAAATATTGAGGGTTATCTATTATGTTGTTATTGGCTAAAGACTTAGGGGGGTATCAATTCCATCAAAATAACTCAAAACATGATCAAAACCTCACTTCATGTATCAATCTTCAAATTAGAATTTTGAACCTTGATGGGGTCTATATTGATACCTCATCAGCTAAAAGTCAAGGAGTGAGAGGGCGTCCATTTTACATAAGTCATCCCAATGCAACTTAACCTCATCCCTTATTCAATCTTTACAGAAGAGTCTTGAACATTCATAGTTATGGTGAGACCTCATCAGCCAAGAGCCAAGCACTAAGTAATTATCTATTCTTCTAAACAACATAGTTTGTGACCTTACCCTCATCTCTTTTATCATTCTAAAAGAGAGTTTTGAATTTTGATGCATGATTATGCTAATAATTAATTGGCTTAGAGCCATGAATTAAATGGGTATCTATATTATAAAAATCTTCTATCTAATCCCTTAACATTTTTTGAGAGATTTTTTGAATCTTGATAGATGATATAATCAAAAGAAATACTATCCCTGCTCTGGTGGTTCTTTGTTCTCTGCTTCTTCTTGTTTGGTTACTTGTTCTTTTAGCATGTTCCCCCTACCACTGTTTGGTGGTCCGCTGGTTTCTTTCTTTTTGGTTGTTTGCTTCGTGTCCCATAGACCCTTGTTGGTCTTCCATTAGACATTAATAAATTTATCTATCTTATCTTATCTTATCTTATCACCTTCACCAATTATTACTCAACCAATTGAATAAAAAACTTTTAATTAAGATAATAATTAAAATGGTATGAAAAGATATGAGTTGAGTTTCTATGTGATATTGGATATGTGAAACGGGTAAATGAATTTGTGAGGATTGGTTATAAGAATGATAATAGTGTTGATTTTATTGGGTGCACTGTGCATATGTGCAGGGCGGGTCAGGATTTGTCCGAGGCGTGTCATTCACCAACATAGAGGTATGGAACGTGAAAATACCGATAATGATAGACCAGTTCTACTGTGACAAAAGGGTGTGTCGCAACCAGACATCAGGCGTTGCAATATCGGGCATCTCATACAGTGAAATAAGAGGAACATACGCATACAAAGCAGTGCACCTCGCATGCAGGGACAGCATGCCCTGCACAGACGTGGATTTATCAGACATTGAATTGCAATCGGTGGAGAGAGTTGAAAGCCCATTCTGCTGGAATACATATGGCCAATCACAGGCTCCCACTGTGCCTCCTCTTCCTTGCTTGCAATCAGGCAGGCCTTATAGAAAAGCTCCTCTTCACACCCAAGATAAATGCTAGTCTCTTTACTCTTCCGCCTTCTGTCCAATAAAATCTCTCTATACGCATACATATGCTCATTGTATAATATCATTCTTACTATTCTAAGCCAATCATAATGCTCCGATATTTCGTTGAATGTATCACTTTTACCTTTAATAATAATAATAAGCCGCTGGAGGCCAGAGGAAAATGCTGGATTCCATGTAGCGGATTTACCTGGGAAATTTTGTGGCCGAATCGATGGCAGAGTTAAGGAAAGGGAATATGAGACATAATACATTTTTGTGCATGATTAGTTTTTTATTGTCTAATTGTTTTTGTACTTCACAATCCATTGTTAGGAATAGAGGAAGACAGATAAAAGAAATAAAATAAAATAACACACTTGTTTTCAGCTTGTGGTACCTTTAGTATTTCATTAAATCGCTCAATATAAAGTATATTACTAATTTTCTAAACAATATTTTAAGGTCGTGAGTCCTTAAAAATGTGACAATGATGATAAGTAAATTAATGAGGTGTTGGCTAAGCTCTAGACAGAATGCACCAAAGACAAAAAAAAGTCAAACTTATTTTTTTCTCAAATTTGTGAAAACACAGTAAGTTTTTGCCAATTTTTTTGTGGTTTTCGACCACAAAATATGTAGATCATGTAGAACATATGCTGAAAATTTTGTGTGGTGTTTTCAGATTTTTCAAATTTGGTCAATGGTGCATTTTGTCTGGAGCTCGCGTCCAATTCATGACAGGTCTTCTTAAATGCATGATATTGTTAGATAAGTTTATTTTTTATTTTATTTTGAAAGAGACTTAAATTATTAGCTTGAACATCTTTAGATTATATTATATGAATATTTTTATATAATATTTTAGATTACATTTTATAATCTATTATTAAAATAAGTATAAATAGAAAAATTAAGTTCAAATTATTTTTTTATAAGATAAATTATTCTTTTATAAGACAATATACATGTACTCCTTTGTCTAAATATTCATAAATGAAGCACTTTTCTATATACAAAATATTATTGAATATGTTTTCCCTTTTATTTATTTTTTTATAATAATGACATTCACATATCCATATTTTTTAGTTCTATATAAGATTAATAAATAATATAATTTTGTGTGAATAACTATAAATGAAATATCCATTGAATATATGAAAGGTATTAAAAAATAGATATGTCTAGGATATGTGGTCAAAGGGATGGTTTATCAAGAATTGTTTACTAGGAGAGGGTATAAAATATTCAAGATATAGAAGTAGAAACCAAAATTAGGAGTAAATTATTTAAGATTCAATGATCAAAGACAATATACATGTACTCATTATGTTCTGATTAAGTAAAAATAGGGTTTGAAAGGACCTAAAGCCTTTTACAAAGAACAACCGAACGATAGAACGATAAAAGAACAGAGAAACTACTGTGAAACAACACCTAACACACCAAATGAAACAAACAAATGTTCCCACAAGAAAGAAACCGAGACCAGACCAACAGTCCACAAAAAAGGGCAATCAAGAAAATCATTTAAGCCCACCCTTATGTGACCATAAAATCATATCAAAAGGAGGCTTGGGAGACTTCAATTTCTTTCCTTTAACTGTTGTCCATCCTTCCTCCACCTTCATAGCTGCATTATGTCGAGACAAAGAATTAGCAGAAGAGCCCATGACCTGAGAAACAAGGCTGGCCACCCCAGCATCCCCACCTGGAACAGGGACGACACCATTCCCCAAATCCCCCTGGAGAAACTAGGGCATCAGAAACCATAGCACCAGCAGCAACAAGCAGGACAACTGAACCAGAGACATCATTATCAATCTGGACAAGAACAATAGTTGCAGCACCTGAAAGGACAACATCAATTGTCTGAACGAAGACAACATCCGAGACAACATCAATAGGATCATCAGTAGCGTGATTATCCTAAAAAGGGCATCTAGACATATCCTCATCCCTAGAAAATGTTTCAACCGTATAATGGTGGTCAGCAGCACCCACCCACCAAGAAGATGATTTCTTCAATTTCACCCTATCATATAAACACCAAGCAATAATATGGCTAGTCTTGTGGCACTTTCTACATCTGAGTGAAATTCCCTCATAATCTAGAGTCTTGATCCAAGATCCCCAAGGAGACACCAAAGTAATCTTCTTAGGAAGACCCTTAGAAACATCAACCTCCACAAGGATACGAGCATACATCAGGTGGAAAATGTTAGTGGATACTGCATCAACCATCTGAAAATCCCCAAAAGCCTCTCCCACAGATTCCAGAACATAATCCAACCAAAGATGCAGGGGAAGATTCGAAAGCCTCACCCATAAGGGTATTTTATTAAAAGCTCAGTAAGAGGATCAAAAATATGATGTCAAGGTTTGGCCATCAGGGGGAAATGAGCCTCCCAAGAGAAACAACTATCACACAAAATAGTGTTCCTATCTTCAGCATTGTCAAACTTTACGATAAAAAACCCTTTTTCATAGGGAATATCTGAACATAATCAGATAAAATAGGCTCCCAATATTTGGAAAACCAAGCATGCAGGTCCGATAGAGAGGGCCAAAAACCCCTAAATCTAAAGATAGAAGCATTAGAGGAATAGTCCTCTGCAATATTAAATATCTCATCAACTATTTCATTATCTAGATTTACCACTAAGGGGTCACTTACAGAGACAGGCGTAACAGATCTGGAACGATAGCCTCCTCTCCCAGGAATAGGAAGATCATAGGAAATATATGCTTCAAAAGCATCCACATCTGCATAAGAGGCAGAACCAATAGGGCCACAAGCCCCAATATCAGTAAAAGACTGCTGAAGCACCACATGAGGCCCACCCCCACCGGGAACCCCTGAACTAGCCCCAGGCAGTAGCGCTCCTGCAAAATATTTCAAACCCATCAAGCGGAAAACACCAGCGGGAGACATTATCTTGTTATGTACTCCTTATGTTGCCTAAATATATACAAAGTATTATTGAATATGTTTTCACTCATATTTTTATTTTTATCATAATGACAAATTCACATATCCATTTTATTTAGTTCTATATAAAGATTAATAAATAATATAATTTTGTGTGAATAACTAGAAATGAAACATCCATTGGACATATGAAAGGTATTAAAAAATAGATAAGTCTAAGATACTAGTAAAAGGGATATTTTATCAGTAATTGTTTACTAGAAGAGGTATAAAATATTCAAGATATAGAGGTAGAAATCAAAACTAGTAATAAATTATTTAAGATTCAATGATCAAATACAATATAAGATACATTTATTAAATGAATTTCTCAAGTCTATTATTTCTGAAGATGCTTGCCTAATATTTATTATCCTTTACAAATATATTTAGGGGTTGACCTATGAAAACACATCTCTTGACATAATCATAGCTCCCCCAAGGTATTCTCATATACCATCTATCTTTCAAACATTAGGAAAGAAATCAGTAGAGATGTCCAAACCTAGAAAACCAAGAAGTAAAAGGCAAGTTGGTGAATATTACATTACCATGTAGGTTTAGTTTTTTTAGTTTACATAATAAACTATCGATTGGTTTATTTTTGTGACTGTATAGCGGTTTCTTTCTTTTTTTTCCTATTTAAAGGCATACATCATGAATCATTAACAATCAAGTTTATTTTCCATCACGGGTATAAATTTTTCATTGTAATATATTATTGATTTATGAATAATATGTTTGTAGTGACTTTTGGAGCGTGGGGTTTTCCTCATGAAAAGGTTTTATCCACATAAATCGTTATGTTTTGGATTAATGCAAAATCAGGTTTTGAAGGTGTGTGCATAAATGTTGTCACACTTCTATGAATCATTCCATTCAAGGTTGCTCAAGAATGCGGCCTCAAATATCGATCCATAGCTCTCTAGTCATGGATGTGTAAAAATGTAAAATGAAGGCCCTCAGATTGACCTAGTTGTGTCTATTGCAAATATACCATGAAACGAGAGATTCGAATGCATGAAAATGAGATCTAATCTATATGAATTCAATGCATAAAATGAAATTAATCTAAATGATAACAATGCATATTAATCTATGAAAGGAAATGCAAATGCAAGATTAATCTATGAAAATAAACATGAATCTAATCTACATGAGTAGCCATGAATGCAA
>MU224545.1:1430892-1446586 GCA_018584345.1 Thuja plicata
AGAGGTCTCCTTTTAAAGGAAAGTGAACGATTGAGATTAAGAGGCAAAAATCAAAGGCTATGATTAAGAGGCAAAAACCCACCACTTAGAAAGATGTGAAGAAAAAGGGATTTTTATTTAATTTTTCATTTAATTCATTTCCTTTTTCAACAAATAAAGTGCTTTAAGTGGGGATTTTTATTTATTTAATTAAAAGAGAGGTTTTCTTTCAATTAAATAAGTTAGAAGAATTTTATTTAATTAAATGGGAGAAATTGAATTTAATTAAATAAGAGGAATTTAATTAAAAGGGAGATTAAATCTTTTAATTAAATAAGAGGAATTTTATTTAATTAAAAGGGAGATTAAATCTTTTAATTAAATAAAAATGATCAAACCTTAGGAAATATTGAAATAATTGAATTAATTGAATTAATTACAAATTGATCAAGGAAATTGATTTGAATTGAAAATGTTCCAAAGCATTGATTCAAAAATTTGATAAATTAATAAAATAATAAATGGGGCCCAAAGTCTAGGCAACCATTTTAGGGTGCATACAGAAGGGACCTTGCAACCCTTTACAGCTTTACTGAAGATTTACCAATAAAGACCCCAAAATAAAATAGATTGCCAAAGTTGTAGTCACCCAGCAAAAAAAACTAGCAAAACCCCCAGACAAGACCAAACAAAAATACACAAAAATGAAACAAAACCTAAATCATGTCCTCGAGGATATTTCCAACCTCCTCCCTAATGTCGAACATTTTTTTAAAAGTCTCCCTAAGAGAGGAGACATCTTTGGGAGCAGGAGCTTGCTTCTTCTTCAAACTAGCTCTAGTGCGCTTACCCAAACCAAAAGACACAACATTTTTATCATCTAAATCAAAATCAACATCCATACCAGTTTTAGAGGGGTCGTTCCCTTTGAGGTAGCAAACAAGGGCATCCAGGTTCTTAGTCAAGTTCATCATACCATCATAGTGTGCCAAGAGGATCTTCCTCATCGTGTCAGCTCCATTATCCACCCTTTTGGTCAGTTCAAGAATCCTAGATGATCTAACTTGTCAAACCTGTCCTTGCCAATAACATCCTCCCCACCATGCTCTTACACTTTTTCCTCCAAATCCTGGGTCTTCATGACCAGACTCTTAATTTGCTAGAAAACCCACCTATCGTACTTCAGGGCAGCCACTAAGTTAGATTTAGCCAATTGGAGTTTGGAATCATCAAAGGAGACAGAGAGATCAGAATTCAAATCCTCCAAAATAGGGGACCTCATATCATGCTCCAGAGAATCCTCATAGTTAACCAAGGGGACATTATTAAAACCATAACCCCTTCTCCCAATAATTGGTGAGGAGGAGGGATTAACAGTTTCCTCCACCACTGGAATTTTCTTTATTTGTTCCTCCACCTCGTTGATGGAAGGACTTAGTGAGCCATGCACCGAGGCAGGTATCTTATTCTGATCTTTCTCCAAATATTCTCACAGAGGTCTGAGTGAATCCCAATCTCCTGCTCTTCCCCAGCAATGTCCTCCATTTCCTACTCAACATCTTCATCCTTCTCCTCCTAATCATCATCATTACCCTGTCTCTCATCTTGCTCAGAATCCCCACCCTTTTCCTCTTCATCCCTTTCCCAAACTTCTTCCTCATTGTCATCATCGACAGTATCCATACCATTTTCATTTTCCTTATCTTCATCCTTATAAAATTTCACTTTTTTCGTCAAATTTCTCTCATGCTGAACAAAACATCCTCCTTCTCCACTGGGAAAATTTTGTTTCCCCATATCCAGCGATAAAAGTAGTTTCTTATTTTCATTAATTGCCAAAATTTTACAGTGCTCATAGATAAGAAAGATAAGACCATTGTGGAGCACTAAGGAGTTAACCTTATTCTTGTGTTTATCGAGGTTGTTCGCCAACGAACAACAAAGGTAGTAGGGAAGAGAAATCCTCTTCTTGTGTCTAAAATGAGTCAGGAGGAAAAAGTGGTAAGTGTGGGCTCTCATAAACCTTCCATCCATAGTGACATACTCCATTATGACAGTAAGAACCATTTTCCACAACTCTTTCATTTTGTCAGGATCATAAAACCCACAGATGGACTTTCCCAACAAATCACGCTCTTTGTCATCCCTAGGAAAAGACTTCAAAGCTCTGTCTAAAACCTTCCTATCATGGTAAAAACTCTTGCTAGAGTGCTGCATACCAGTGACCGTAGCAATGAGTTCTACTGAGAGCTTATACCTAGTGCCAAACAAAGAAAAATGGCCCTTCTCCCAATGCTCAGCAATTTTGTGAACAACCTTCTTCACTTTAACCTTATCGTACCCTTGCAGGCGCTCCATGAAAGGCATAATTTTGTCTTTCACAAGCTTCTTCCAAAATTTAGGCTCCCTTTGCCACTTGCTGTAGTCATCAGGCTCTATCCTGCGTAAATCCCCTCCTATCCTCTCCAAATTAACAGTTACAAGCCCAATCTCAACAAAATAGTTGCGAATGAAATTAGCTCCAAGACTTAGAATAGAACAAAATACCTATAAATCCTTATGTTATGCATGTTATTTATGTTAATTTTTTTAAGGTATCTAAATATTTGAGAAGGCTTTTGAGTAACCCTCCTCTCAAGGTTAGAGCACAGGAAGTTTTCCTGCTACTTTAGCTTCCATACAAACTGAACCCCAACCCTAATTCAATTCTAGCCCCAACCTTAAGCGTAACTAAACTTTAATCCTAATTAAATTATAGCCCTAATCTAGTTGAACACTAACTATAACTACAACCTTAATTAAAATTTATTCCTAATCTAAACTGTAATAAAACCCTAACAATAACTGAACCCAAATAATATTTTAACCTTGGCTCTAGGTAACTCTAACCTTCACCCTAACTCAAAGATCTACTCATAATAGAATCCCAATTGTAACCTAATGTTAACCCTAACCCTAATTAAACCATAACGCTAACCCTAATGAACCATGTATTCGTAACCATAAGCCTAAGTCCATCCACAACTCTAAACCTAATTAAAACCTAACCCTAACCCTAACTCTAATCCTAATTGAACATTAATTATAAATTTATTAAATTCTAACCTTATCACTTATTAAACCCTAACGAAATCAAACACTAAAATTAAACCCTATTCCTAATTAGAACCTAATCTGGAAATTCATCCCTAATTATAATTCTTAATCTAAATCTAACAATAATTATGACCTATTGCAATCTTATTGTAACACTAATCCTTACCCTAATTGAATCCTAACCCTAACCCTAACCTTAACTTATGCATGTATGTACTCCTAATTAAGGTTAGAATTAAGAATAGAGTTAGGGCTAGTATTAAGTTTCATTTAGATTAGGCTTAGGGTTTAGTTAGGACTAGGGTTCAATTACGGTTATAGGATTTAGTTAGCGTTATGGTTTCATTAGGGTTCTATGATAAATCTTTGAGTTAAGGTTAGGATTAAATTATAATTATTATTAAAGTAGGGTTAGGGTTATGATTCAATTATAGGAAAATATTTGTGTTTGAATTAGGGTTAACATTCAATTAAGATTATGTTTTTAAGGTTTGTGTTTAATTTTGTTCAGGTTTTAGGAAGGGTTATAATAATATTTTATTAAATTTGAGATTGTGGTTCAATTACGGTTATAGGAGTAATATTTGATTCAGGATTTGGGTCAAACTATAGTTACAACTCAATTAGAGTTTGGGTTTAGATTCAATTAGGGATAGGGTCGAGGTAAGGTTATGTTTATGGTTTAATTTGGGAAAGATAATTGATTTAGGGTTAGGTTTATGGTTAATCTCTTGTTAGTGTTTAGTTAGTGTTAGTGTTAAGATTTAATTAAGGTTAAGGTTCGATTAAGATTAGGTTTGGTGCGAAAATAAAATTATTAGAAATATAATTGTGGTTAGGATTAGAATTAGTAGTAGGTTTATTAATAGTGTTAAGATAGGGTAGGGGTGGTTATTCAATTAGGGTTAGAGATCAATTATAGTAAGGGTTAAGGTTAGTTTCCAATTCATTATGGTTCAATAAGTGATAAGGTTGGCATTCACTTAAATATAGGATTTAGGGTTCAATTGAATTTATGACTTGGGATTAATATTTAATTAAGGTTTGGATTAGGGTTAGGTTTATTTATTGTTAGGATTTACTTAGGGTTAGGGTTTAATTAGGCTTAGGATAAGGTTAGGGTTAGTGACAAGGATAAGATTCATTTAGGATTGGTTTTAGGAATAGGATTTAGTGAGAGTTGGGATTAGGGTTTACTAAGGTTATAGGAAAAATATTTGATCTATGATTAGGATAAATTGTGGCTCATATATGGTTAGAGATATATGATACAGCGAGGTTATAGTTCAAGCACGAGTAGGGTTAGGTTTAAGGTTAGGTTAGGGTTGGGGTTCAATTAGGGGACATCATTGAGTTATTGTCAAGGTTAAAGTCAGTTAGAGTTACGATTCAATTAGATTAGGGTTGGATTTTAGTTAGGATTAGAATTCAATTAAAGTTGAGGTTTAGGGTACGATTCAATTAGGGTTAGGGTCAAGTTTAGGGATAGGTTTCAATTATTGTTAAATTAGGATTTGATTTTGTGTATGGTTTAATTGGGTTTAAGTTTAAGTGTAGGATTACCTTAGGGATAGATTAGGGTTCTAGGTTAAGGTTAGGGTTAAGGTTAGGCTATGATTATGGTTACTATTCTAAAATATTGCTTGGGGTTAGGGTGCGGGTTTAATTAGAATTAATGTTAACATTAGAGTTAGGGTTAGGATTCCTTTAGAATTAGAGGTAGTATTACAATTCAATGAGAGTAATATATAGTATTAAAACTTGGATAAAATTAGTGTTTAAGAATAAAACATGGTGTTAGAGTTATGGCTCTATAATAAAACTTTAGCTCAGTTTTCTTCCTTGTTAGTTTAATTATCTAAAGACTAGATTTATGAAACCGCCAACATTAAACTACTTCAATGATGTCTCCATATGTCTCATTCATTTGTCTTTGCATCAATAAGAGGGCAAATATTATTTTTTTAAATAGGGGATTATCCCATACATTAGTGGTAGGGTGTGAAGCCTCCCATTTGGGAGGTTTAAAGTTCAAAACTGAACGAAAAATTATTTTTTTAAAGTGCTATGTGTTATCTTTAAAACCAATGAAATCCCTCTATTATATTTGGAATAAATTAACAAATAAGCCTTAGTTTTTTAATCACATTTAGTAGTGCTTTTACAAATGTTATTTGCTAGAAAGTTTAAACGTGATAGTTTCCTCGATAACAAGTTCGCTAGAATTTAATCTGGAGAATTCGGTGGCCAAACTGAATGAGGACCTGGCCAACACTAACAGGAGGCTGGCGGATGTTAACAAGTTCGCTCTCAAAGTCATGCACGCCTCCTCCACTACCCTCTGCCTGCTAAATGAGCAAGCCTCGGCTGGGAAGGAGTCGATGGAAGGAAACAAAGAACTCTTCAAGTTTCTCAATGAAGAGTGGGCGGACCTGCTGCTGTCGAAGCGCTTATGGGACGGGAAGGGATCCAGCTGAAGATGAAGTGCGGGCTGGGGTGCTGTCACATTGCAGACCCCAAGCCCTATATTTTGAAAAGTTTTTTTAAGTTCAGTTTTAAGTTTAAAACCTTACTTATGTTAAATATCCCTGCGTGGCTTCGTATATTTTTTTGGCTGTTAAACTCTGATACTGTTTACTCTCGGAACACTTCCGTTGCTGGTTTAGCTTTTTTGTTGTGGTTTTTGATAGAGGTAGATGATTTACATGTTTATCTCCTACTGACTTTACTGATTTAACACGCTGTTAAGTTTATTCTGTTATCTTTTTTGTACCTCGGACCAGCACCCTCTTGCTACTGCTAATATCAAAAACAAATTCGCTAGAATGAAACCTTGTCTATGGAAATCATGAAATCGAAGATGTATGAGCAGATAATTCAAAGTGGATCGGACAGCGGAATCCTTTATCCAAAGCTGAGTCACATTATCTGGAAGTAACAATACACGAATGACAATGGAGAAGGCCTTTCATCTTAAAAGAAGAGCACTGCAAACAATATCATGGCAGAGAGACTGACATCATTGATTTAAATATTTGAAGAAACAGAGTTTTCTGTTAGTCTTGTTAACATATTTCTGTGTTGTTTGTAAGAGCATGAAGTACGTAGTGAGCTGTCTGGCCCAGCTTTAGGGACAAAAAAACCTCAGTCACCTGTGTTGTGTTGTAAAGTGCAGGGCCCAATTTCTTCATCCTCACCAAATTATATTGGAGTTCAATTTTGTCTTGAAGCTGCATCCAAACTGGCCGGTTTAGTTGGAATATGTGGAAGGGCAAGTGAGGATATTATTGTTTATGTTTATATGATGAGAATGGAGTGGGAGATGGTGGATGGCCGGAAAGTAGATACCCACGCCTGTCCTGCAGAAGCAGAATATATAGATTACTTATCACTGACAAACGATAACATTCTAAAACATTTGTTCTAAAAGCTGCCTGCGCCGACTTCAATTATTTACAATGCCCAAGCCATGCTATTGCTCGCTGACTTCTAGTGCTTCAACTCTTTCTCCCTCCTCTTTTATCTTTCACTTTTTTATTTCTTAAAACAACATGGGAGAGAAGAGTTGAATTCGGTCCCATCATATAGACTATTGAGTTAATAGAGTTTGGTTTAAACAATATATTTTGAGTTTTGGTTTGTTTAGGTTGTTCATGTAAAGTCACATTAATAAGTAGGTCTTATTAAAGAAGTTTGTGAAATCATGTTAATATGTGGACTCTATTCAAAAACTAGTAAAATCACACTAATAGGTGGCCCTAAAAGATTGCTTAGGTGGTCACACAAATAGGTGAGCCCTACTAATTAAGTTACTGTGATCTTATCTGAAATTATAGTCATAGGTGGCTCTTATTAAATAAGCTAGTGTAATTTCTAATAAGTCATCTAAGCAAGTCAAAGCTTAGAGTTTTGTGTTTAAGCATAATCGGTGGCTCATGTGAAATCTCAACTACTAGGTGGGTCTTTGTGGAGAAGCTTGCTTTGTGACCCATTTGAAAGCATACTCTAAGCTTTAATTTGCTTAAGTGGCTCATCTGAAATAACACTATTAGGTGGACCTTACCAAATAAACTAGTGTAGTTCTAAATGAGTCATCTAAGTCGGTCAAAGCTTGAAGTGAGTTGTTTAAGCCTATATTACCAGAAACACCACGACAAAGCTCCGTTTTGCATTATGATGAGAGAAACGTGGTTTTTGTTTCATAACGTTATTTCTAAATTACATTTTATATTTCTTGTCATTGAGGGCATTCTCGAAAAAATGGACGTACTTAATTTTGACCATTTTCCTTTGTTCTACAGGGGTTTATGACCCTTTGGCTTTATTTCACACAGTTTTTGAATGTTCGTTAATTTAAACAACTTCAGACTTAAATTGTAATTATAGTTTTTGTTATTTAATTTTTTAAAGGAATCTATTTTATTTTTAGAATCATGTCATTTTTCTATATATTTTGTTACTTTTTAAAAAAATTATTTTAAAAACACACATATATAGATATATATTTCTTATGTTCAACTTGCAAATATTTTATTTTTCGTCATATCGTCATTGCCATTGCAAATTTCATTTCATTCTTGTTTTTAGTAACATTGATTTAAGTCTAGAAGTGGTTCATCTAAAACTACACAAATGAATGGACTAAATTAAATAAAAACTATTGTAATTACAAATGAACCATCTAAACGAATCGAAACTTCAAAAATATTATTTAAGACTCAAACCATATTTCAGCACTAAAGAATAAAGACACCATGAACATGAGTGACTTGAAAAGGAGAACGACCCAATATGTAAAGACTGTATGTTCAGTTGTATCTATAAAAAGGTGCTTTGCTCATATAATTGCCCACACAAAATGCCAATGTAGGCAGTCTTATAATAGAGCGCCATCATTATTACCATCGCACCAGAAGATGCTTTTCCTTTTAACTGCATGAAAGATTTTTTGAGTCCTAATCTTATCTACTGAGTAGAAAAGTAAACTTGGTATTTCTAAATCCTTCAAAGCACGAGAAAGACAATAAAAATATGGAAAGACATTCTTGGAAAGGGCTCACGCTTTTGCTTTAGCTCTGTGTTTTCGTCTTATATTGTTAGTTTTATTCAACTTTTGTTTCATGGCCCTTCACCACACGACGAGGGACCAAAGTTTATTTTATGAGGATGGAAGCTACATACTATCCACTGCTCCAGAATGTGTCTTCTTTTTAAAATGCTTTTCCAACATAGTTGAGGTTGGAGAATGGAAAGTGCTTGGCGCAATACTACATATAAAATGAGACCCCTAACATGTAATTTGGGGTTTAGATATATTTATTTTAAAGGGGAAAAAATATTAAAAATTAAAAATTTTAAAAATAGTAAAGAGAAATAAACTTGTTCAATGGTAAAAAAATAGGTATTAGTTCGTGATCATGTGGCATTTTACGTTATTTCCAACATCACATTCTATTATCTTCTTCACCTTGCATCATTCACTTAATTTCATAAGCCATCATTTTTTTATTCTTTCATCATTCATATCCTCTCCTTTTATTTTCCCCTCCACATTCATTACATATTTGAATCATCCTCCATTAAATTTCTCAACACCCAACACATCCCCTCATTTTCACCCCTTCTCCCTCCCTGGAATCTATTTATTTACTTCCCTCACCATCATCTCTAACCAACTGAGGCAATTTGCCTCCAAAGCTCCATCTCATCTTTTTTCTTTGACACAATACAATTTAGTAATGGAATTGTATCAATGAGGAGAAAAATACAGACATCTAAATATTTCCATAGTCCTAATCAATCAAATAAATCACCTAGAAAGCCCCCTTCATCTAAAGTCTCCCACTCAATTAAATAATCTTACTATTTAATTAATACCTTTTCTATCTCATCTCATGTAAATAAATAATTTTTTTATAATCTACACTTATTTACCACCTTAAACATGTCTAAAATAATTAAATATTATGATTATTTAATTATGGTTTTACCTTTCCCACCAATTCCAAGAGTAAAGAACACCTCAGAATACTTAATCTCATGGTTTTAATATTTTCTTCTCCAAACCCAAGAATAAAGGGCTCCTAGGTGCACATGTTCCTTATGTCTCTCATGGTTCCAACTACTTGTCAAATTTAATGCATCCTAGCCCTTCACATTCCACAACTCCATCTCAGCCCTCTATTATATCCTAAATCATAAGGAAATCCTTTCGTTCATCATCCATTGTTGATCTCTCCATCACATCTCAACCATTTATTGCCTCTCCCATAAAGTTATTAATTGAGTTTCCCTCTGATCCATTTCAGCATCATCTCAGTTTGAGATAAGTACATTCTATCAAAATAGGTTACTTTCAAGTAGAGGAGCATAACGATAGCAACCAATCATCGGAGAATATCATTCAACAATGGAGTAATTGGTAACATTTGAGTTGATTGTTTATTTTATTGTGTTATTTGCATTCTTTCGTTGAGCTCTATCTAAGATTTTGTCTCTACTTGAATAGGAACTTGCATGTTTTTTATTTTCACTTTTTATTTTCAAATCATAGCATTGCATGGTCCACCCTTGTATAATCTACCCAACTTGTATGGCTCCTTTTAGGTCACATTCCTTGGTTACTATGCATGCATATATTTAATTTTTGATGTGGTTTTATCTTTTGTAACACATCATCCTTCCGTCCTCAATAATATCATGATATTTTATGTTATGGATGAGGATGCATTCTCAATTAAGGTATTATCTTATCACACATTTTTTTCCTCCTTCATTGATCTAGCTAGTGCTCATCATTTCCTATTAGACATAATTACCTCACGTGTGCATGAATACCATTTTAATTATGTTTCACCCATGACTTGTGATATTGATTAGCACATGTATAGTGGGATTTAATGTGTTATTGAGGTATCTAACTTGACAAATGTTAATGATGTTAAACCTACTTCATCAACTCATGACATTTACCTTATGATTATATTTGTTTTACATGTCATGAAAACCAATTTCTATATAGTCATGTATTTTGGATAGTGTGTGTCCTTAACCTATATAATGTAATGAACTCCCTTAGATATTTTTAAATATGTATATCCCTTAACAATTAGAGAAGAAAACATTAAAATGAATTACATTATAGAAATTTGCATTATATTAAATAAAAAACTACCTATTATAAAATTAATTTACATAGCACAAAGTTGATCTACAATTGCAAAATGATCTACACAAAACTTCGTAAAAACAAACATATAGAAAACTATATTTTACTACTTTAATATATAAAATTTACAGTCCAAAAACTTTTCCTCGACGTATTATTCCACAAGCTAAATACCCTTTCCATCTCATTTTACTTTTAAGTTAACATTCAACAGTCAAATAATCACCCACAACTCTAAAATCCAAAACTTAATTGTATTTGTTGATAAGATAATTGACTTAGTTAATTACTTTGGTAACCCACTTATAGTAGAACATATTGTACAAGTTATAATATTACTCTAGTCCGTTGTAAAAGGCTAGTGGGGTCGAGAGGCATGAAAACAACAAAAAGTGTTTCCATAGTTGCTTTAAGAAAACAAGTTTAGTTGATGCATTGCAAAAGCGCTTTTGTAGAATAATATTTAATAGTTGGGAAGAGCAAATAGAGTCAGAAATAGGTTACGTTGTATTTCAAATTTGGGCTAAGGTATGTCATGTGAAGGCAGTAAAATAAAGGCCATATTTTAGTGGAAGTCTGAGGGCTGAACGTACACTTTACCTCTGCCAATCTGAAGCAACTGCAGAGTAGTCAAAATCTGATCCACCACCAAATTGTCCATGAAAGCTGGAACAATTTCATCTTTTCCCTGCACCCTACATCTCAGGATTCTGCTAATTGTAAGAGTCGAGAATATGAAGACAAATACAGTTATTATTAGCGGATTACAGTGAGAGTGTGAGAATGATGATTACATCTGAGGATTCTGCAAAATAATGTCATTTAAACTGAAAAACAAAATGAATGCTATGTAATTGGAATTTGGTGGGCAATAGAGTAATTGGAATTTGGGTGACAGAAAGTTTCATTTCATTCCTCAACAAATTTACGGACTGAATACAATGACCATGCAATTTTCCTTCATATTCGCAAGAGCACTCCCTCTAAAATTTTTTATCATTTAAGGTTGATAGGGAATAATGTCCACTTTAGGTGGTAATTTTTTAATGGAGGATTTTGTATCATTTACAAGTGTGTTTTTATTATTCAATATGAAGCACTAATCTCTATGGATATCTATTTAAGATTGAAAGTAAATAATGTTAGCTTTTTATAAAACCACTCAATAGGAATAATGTATATGTTGATATCTATTTAACCTTTTAAGAGAATAATGTAAAGATATAAAAATTTTAAGGGAGAATTCAAAAGTTTGAATAGGTGATTATTTTGTTTTATTATGCATCTATGTTGATACTATTTAAGATTGAAAGAGAGTAATGTCAACTTTACATTCAAATGTAAAGGACATTAAAATAATCATTTGACAATTCAAGGTTTGGATAAATGACTATATCTTGATGAAGGATTTTATATCATTCACAAGTTTTTTTTCCTCTGTGGAAGCGTGAACCTTTGTTGATACCTATTTAATAATGAAAATGAATAATGTTGGTTTTATATAAAAACCTTAAAGACAATAAGATAGTCATTTTAGAAATTTAGATAGGTAATTATTTTTTGATGGAATATTTTATATCATCTATGAGTTCCTTTTGTTACTCAATACAAGAGCTACTTGTCTATGTTAATACCCAACATCACCCTCACAAGTTGTGCTCAACCAATTGAACTACAACCCTTTGACGATAAGTAATTATTTGAAATAATCATGACATCTTATTGAAAATATAAATAAAATAGAATTTAGTTAAATTTAATAAATCAAAATGTTGTGCTAGCTATTTATAGTTTATTTGTTAATGTACGAGAAATAATTGACTTTGAAATTTATAACTCAGATATGTAATTTAATTTTGATTTATGCATGAGAATTATTGTAAAAAAACTAAATAGTATTTAGTTTAATTGATTTATTAACATATAAAAATATTAGGAATTTTTTTTCATGTCACGTAAGATGTTGGAGGTCACAAGGGGGGCCTCCTCCCCATTCAACATATTCCACTTAGAAGCCACATAAGTCACCTAATCAACTCAAGTCAACATAGAAGCCAAAGTCCATTATAATACTAATATAATTAAATTTTCCCGCTTTGCTAAATTTTGAATGCATGTAATTCATGGTTACCGATGGTGATAGGGGATAGCCCCCTAGGGAGTCNCCCCCCCCCCCCCCGCCCCCCAAATTACAGAATATGTGCCTTTTGGAACAAAGGGACCCATTGCACTGAATAATGCAGCAAGTGCTCCAACATGGGAGTTTGAAGGTTGGAAGGATGGGGATTTTGATCCTATAGCTTGCACCATTCCATCCAATGGACGAAAATAGGTCCTTGTGGGTGGTAGGCATAAGGAGACTGAGCAATTTTTTGCTCCTAAATTTGCACAGACAGAGGAGGGAACAACAATCAAGGTCCCCAACTCTATTGTTGATCATATTGTTTCCTTGTTAAATAATAATATAGTTGGGTATTTTTTCATTTAGACCAACCATTGACATGGTTAGTAAGTGGGTATACCAAAAATAGAGACTTAAGGGGAGTGTTACAAATAGTACAATGCCCGGTGCTCTATTCCTCTTCAAGTTTTTTACTGGGAAGATCTCATCATTGTTCTATTGGGATCATGGGCCTATGGGACCAAAGTATTTTACTAGGAAGATCTCAAACTCAGGTAGAGAGTCTGCAACCTCAACCTGTGCATCTTCTCTCAAGAGGACATCCTCATCATCACCTCTGGGGTCTAGAGACAAGTGTACAATTGGGAAATCTTCTGTAATCCTCAATGGGGGCTCTTAATTTAAATACCTACAGAGGAACATTATTTATAATTTATTCTTCCTGCTCCACCAATTTCATGGCTATAGCCACTAGATGTGTGATACCTTAGACTACATGCATGTTAATACTTCATCTTCTTAATTTCTATTGAAAATATTTTGCCACCTTCTCATATATCTCCTTCATGTTAATAGCTTCCTCCCTTTCCAAATTTCAAATCAAATCATCAACGAGAAAAGGCTTATGCAAAAATGATCGTAACTTCTTAGATGCTCTAGCTCATGCTAAACATCCTTCAAGATCAAAGTTTGCCCTTGCATCTCCTCGGGAGAATCCATATTCACTGATTTTTTCATTGATAGAATCATAACTCTGCATACTTTTCACAAATAAATCACCAAATGCCAAAGTACATGGTAAGAATGACTTCTTATTTCTTGATGTCAAATGATGTGAATTTGATACTTCCACTAATACATTTGATAGCTATTTTATACCTTTAATTTTGACCAAGGCCTTTTTTGGCTTGTTAGATTATTTTTTTTGTTTATGACCCCGATTTGGTCAAAATTTAGATGAGCCTGAGTTTGTCGAAAGTTCGACCAATGCGGGATATAAAAAAAAAGTGAAAAGTGAAACTCATTTTTCAGCTCACTTGCGGGTGGGAGGAGGGATCGAGCATAGTGCATTTTCATGAATTCAAGCATCTCAAAACCTGTAGGTTGGGACAAAGTAAAACACTGTTATTTTTTGCAGATTAGTTGTTTTACAATACTTTCCAGAGTGATGAAATTAGTTGCAAATGACGTGACTCTCAACTACATGAACTCCTTGTTGTTTGTGTGCCCTCTTATGAGATTCTAATCTAATAGGTAGTTGATGATATGTTGTTTCACATTCCTCTCAGCTTCAAACACATTCTTCACCTAGCTATGCTAATTACCTATATCCTGAAGAAAAAGGTCAATGCGCAGACAACATAATGGCTCCCAAATAGTGTAGGGTGGCTTGTTTCTAGAAGTCTCTTAGCTTTCACAAATGCAGCTACATTGTTCTCACTATCTAAACAAGATTCTTCACTTCCATTTCCATCACTACTTACTAATTCTATTTTGTTTTGGAAAAAAGTAATTATCCCCTAGCAAAATAGGGAAAAAAAAGTCAAAACCCTAAAAAGCCACTACAAATGAACTCAAAATCAGAAATATAAATAGTAAATAACTAAACCCTAGCACTCGAATGAAGGCACAAAAAAAACTAGAAACATGTTATATACCTGTCGAATGTAGCAGTACCAGAGCCGATAAGTTTGCTAATCTTGTTCAGTCCTCAAATGCTCCATACTAGTGCTGGAAAAAAACAAACTCAAAAAATGATTAAAAATGAGCTTTTTTTGTTGGACAAGCTTATTTTAACACCAGCCAAGTTTTTTCAGTACAACTTGTGAGCCATTGGCAAGTTTTTGTCAAATACTTTTCAATAGAGTTACTTCTAGGTCCTATCTGATCCATGAGTTGAGTGAGTAATTGATGATTTTTTCAAGTATGGTTAGTAGCACCCAACATCCTTCAACTAATTTTGGTTTTTTCCAGTATCCAGGGGCTTCAACTTTTGGAAGTTGTTTGGTATTCTAGAAATAGGCTTACTAATCTTTAGGCTTTCTATTTCTTGTTACAAAAGAAGTGTCATGTATGCCATTTTCATGGTTTCAACTATGGGTTTTTTTTATCCTAGTGAGAAGCCTTTGTTTGTTATGTTGGTTTTACCGTTTAAAATTACAATTTCCACATATTTACATTCATTAATGGTAGATTCAAGATATGTCATTTCTTAGACCTACAAGATTAATTATCAATTTAAACTATGTTTGAATAATGAAATGTTAACATACAGAACACATCAGTCACACCATTATCAAAATCCCACTTGAAACACTCTTTTATAAGAGCCCCTAAAATGACTTGAGAATAATATGTATAGCAATTGAAAAGGATGGAAGTGTGGGCCACTGCACTGCCAAATATTTCTCCAGGGTATCATAATTAAACATAAAAGACCAAGAGAATAAAATCTCAATTTCCCTTCTTCCTGGAAGAGCATCCTTTAGTCAATCATGCATGACCTCTAGTTGGCTGGCATAGCACAATTTGACAGTGACAGTTCAAACTGTTTGATAATGATTGAACATAGTGGTACTACATAGAAAACATAATAAAATATCAAAATACTGAATCTTAGATGTTATTCCTGCAAGAAGAATTCTTTCAAATTGAGCCAAATAAATTGCCCTTTCCCGAGGCATGCCTATTACCAATAAAATAAATTTGAGATATCATCATTGTCAAATGTAAATAGGCCGCATGTTACAAGCAGGATGAAAATTAGAAAGGTTGATTGTTAGATGCATACGGTACTAAGTTACATTCCCGTATAATGGTCATACGTCTGGAGGAAACAATTAGGATCTAGATTACCTATCTAGAATTGATAAATGAGGAGAAGTGTACAGGAAGATGACATATGAGATCTAACCAAAAATCGATCATTCTAGATAACTCTAGTACCTAAACAACTCAGTGATGTAGCTGAGTAACTTTCTACAAACACAAATCGAATGGACATGACTAAACATGATAAAAAACTATCACCACATAAATCCCTTATGTCT
>MU224545.1:1492520-1504417 GCA_018584345.1 Thuja plicata
TCAAGCTGGACTTTCTTAAGGTCCACCTTCTCAAGCCATCCTCCCTTACCTCTTTAAGGCTTTCATTAATGCCTTATTAATGAAGATTCCTTAAGCCCATGTCTCTCCCATGCCTTATTAATGCCTTAGGCATTAATGGCTCTTACATATTCATTTATGAGTCTCCAAATTCATAAATGAACCTTGTCCCCCCTCTCTCTCTTCCATTCTTCTATAAATAGAAGCCTGTTTTGAGAGAAAATAAGCCTTCACCTTAGAATCTAAATTACATTGTTATGCTGCTAGATTTATATTAGATTTACATTTCATCTATTGTATCATGCTAGTTCATTGTTTCCATTTCATCTTTTAGAGCTAGATGGCATGCTTTTTCACATTTTTAGCTTAAAGTTGATTCAAATCCTTCATGCTAGAATAGTATTGGTCACTGATTTGTAGCATATTCTAAGGGCTGATATGTTACTAATTACACTCTTTCTAGTTATAAGGCAATAGGCCGATATTAGTGGTTTTGAATATTTTAACTAACCATTTGAACTAATGTAATGACCTATTGAGTGTTTGTGTTGTTTTCAACAGGTACCCAAATACACACACACACTTTCCAGCCTCTTATTGTAATGAAACATGAAGAACTCATAACCCCTAGGAATAGTCCATATATCTTATATTTCCCCGCATCTATCCTCCATTCCTTCCTCTCCTTGCTTCACCTTCTTTGACCTCTAAGTGGATAGAGGAAATTGGTCAAGAAAATCTTGTTTCAGATGTCTTCCCTCAGTCTTGTGCCTTTTTGGCTTTTTTTCCTCAGTGGGCTATTCAATTGGAACATCCTTCTATTTTTTCCCCTTGGCTTCTTCAATGATGAAGGCTCCATGTTTTTCAACTCCTTTGCAAGATAAAAAATTCACTCTAGAATAATGATGCAATTTTATGAAACTCTATAATTCTCAAGCTTCTTCTATTTTATGAAAACTTGTGCGAATTTTTAATCATAAGATCAATTTTATAACCCTTGCAAGGGAAATCAATCACAATGGTCATAAATGTAGCTCAAATTGTCATTTTGAAATGCCAGATATTTAATTTCACTCATTTCTGACATTCATTTAAATGCATTCGAATAATTAGGCACCATCGAGTAATCCTCTATGACCTTCTTCACAATAGTGATTTATCGATTAACTCGAAACCTCCATTTTCTCATATTTACTTTTAATCGATGCCCTAACTTATTTAAAACCAGTTTCGAACAATATTATCTACTTTTACTCAACAAGGCCTCCTCTCAAATAACCATCCATCTTCACTGAGTTGTTACACAATTTACCTGATGCCATTATTATTCGATGAATGGGCTATCCTATGATTTCTAACTATGTGTCGCCATCTATTTTATTTTTCTTATGACAACTGTTCTTAGGTACATCAAATATACTCAAACCATGGTGCAATTCATTTTGAGTTACTTGAAGCTTCATTTTATCTGACACAAATGATTCTTTAATTTATTTTTTTAATGCCCTCGAACAAAATAGTATTTAGTGTTGCATAGCCTCAAAATTATTCAAAATGTCATTTTATTCGATGAGCTATTTCTACCCTTTTGACAGCTGTCAAGTGTGAATTCTATGAGATCACCCATTATCAGGTAAATTTATTCTTGTATGGCATCCTTTTCAACTTACCCGATGATAAATGTTATTCAAAATGATATCATCACTCAAAACCTTCTTCTTTCAAATAAATTTTGTGTTGTTTCGCTCCAACTAGGTTACTCAACACAATATTTTATTCGATGATTCATGTGAAGTGGCCCCACCACATTTTTAACAACACCAACCATCATTATTCAACCCACCCACTTATTTGAAACAAGATTATATTCGATGTTTGTTACTAGGTCCCATAAGTCAATCCTCTTTATGACTTCATTTGTCGAATAATTTTTTATTCGTCGTTGCTTGATTCTTCTTATTCAACAACCCATATTGTTCGAACTTAGGGCTTCAAAGATTTTATTTTCCAACTCCTCACATCGATGATAAATATTTTGCACATATTTTATTTTGGAGAAATCACTTGCTTTGATTGATAAAATTTTAAATTACTCGAAGTGTCCTTTTGTTCGATGAATCTTGACCAGTCAAAATCGACCAAGTAGGATGCCACATAGATGAATTGCCACACTATTTCTCTTGGATGAATTATGCCTTTGCCAAGTGTTACAATACATCTGAACTTTATATTTCACTATGAAGGATGACTCTCTTCTAATTGTTTTCAGATAATTCTTGAAGCATACTCCATTTCAAACAAGGTATCGACTCATGTTTTCTTACCAAACAAATTTGACATAATAAAAAATTAAATCCTTAACATCCTTGCAGTCACCTCCAAGATTTAACAAATATGTGAGGCTTTAATGAAAAACTTAGGGTACAAAACATGTAAATTTTATTTAATAAAAAACAACTCCTATCAAGTTCTTATGCAAGACCAACACATGTATCACTTTTAGAAAATGTCAGGCCCATCATGGACAACTATCTCAGATACAAAGGTAGTGGCATGCAACACGTTGGCGCTGAATTTGGATCTTCACAAAAAGAAACCTCTTCAAAATCCCTTGAGACATCCACGTGTAAGATATATTGTGAGTGCTCAAAGGACACATGGTGCTCAGGTGGGGCCTTTAGCGAAACAAAAGAAGAAAAATGCTCCAAAACAACATCGTGCTGATAGATGGAAAAATACGTGTGGTTTCCTTCAAAATAAAATCCTTTAAGAGGAAAATAAAATAAGCTAAGGCAAAAAATCATTATCAAACTTAGGTGAAAAAATCATTAGAATACTTGGGCGATCCCTAGGGGAATCCTATCTGCGGAATTAGAACCCTTATCTCTAGTTTCAAAAATGACAGCCTATGAACTAGAATTGAGGAGATCGTCCATGGCCTTTTGCAATGGTTATCAGTCATCTTATATGGGAAAAGACCAAACCTTTAAGCACTGATATTCCTGATCCAAAATGATTAACTCTTGGAAAGATATGTGATCGAGGTCACCAAAATCAGACTCGACCAGGGTCTATAGTCAAACTATTGTATAGAACCTCCTCCCAAAAAGGTCTACCTCAGGGGTTACACAAAGAATTTGTAGGTCAAAGTAGTTTAACTACTGATCAATTCTCGCAACTACCTCCTCTAGCTACATCACAAACTCATCTAGATGAAAAGGGGATGAAAATACATGTTCCTCCAATTCTTTAAAGCATCCCTTTACCTTCACCACAATAGACTCCAAGTTATTCAAAGTGGTTTGAGTCTAGAGAGTCGCTTTATAGAAGTCGATTATTACATTGATCGACAAGGTGTAATAATTTTGGTCCATAAAACTTGGATCAGTTTCCACTTGGTCTGATGTCACGTATATCCATCTCACAAACATTTGAGCACTCTGAATCTTGGGCATTACAAAATCAGATAAGTGCTCGAGAGTGGGCTTAACCTCAGTGGACAAATAATGAGCCTCACTCATTGTTTTATTTTCACCCACTATGTAGAAAGAATATCTTCAAAATGGAAAAGAGATCAATGGGAGTTGGGGGAGGTGTCTAGGAGCCTATCTCTAGCAACATTTTTTCTACTTCCTTCACAGCTATCTTGTCTGTTAAAATTTTCTTATTATGCACCATGTTGCTTACTTTTAGTCTCAAGCCTACCATCTCCACACCTTGTTCTTGTAATTTCTCATTACTTTGAGCCAAATTTTTATTTTCCTTCATTGAGGCTTCCTTCATATTACATTTGGATTCTTCCACCTCTACAATTTTTTCATTTAATTCTTTAAGCTCACTCTCCTTTAAACTTTGTCCCTAAGCGAGTAGTGTCTGTGAGGCACTCAACTCCTTTTCGATCCACTCCTTCTCAATAGTCAGCATAGTTATCTCATCCTAGGACTGAATCATGTTTTACATACCATCCTATAATTGACCTAGCTCTAACTCCATTTCCTTAAGATTATTTAAAGCTTCATTCTTTTCTTATTTCTCTGCTGCAGCTTATCCATCGCATCTTGGGCCTACATTTGCAATATATCTTTCTCTTCTTCTTCCTTATGCACGGATGCTCTAAGCTCTATGATTTCTTCCTTTAAAGACTTTTCCCTGATAGTGAGGTGGTTATTTTTGGTCTTAACCCTATTGAGATCCATAGCAATTTATCCAACCTCCTTGCTCTTTTCATGTAGTCAAAGGAAACAATTCTCTGAGCTTCTTTTGCAAGCACCACCCTATCCTCTAGCTACATGGAACTAAGATTGACACCGTGGGCTTGGACTACATAATTTTTTGGTGTCATTTTTCCCACTAGCTTGATTACTTTGGGTTTCATGGATGCAAAGAATAGATGTTGTTTCTCTTGACTATAAAAAAACTACACCCTGGGATCAACGGGATTCAATGCATCCTTTTCCCTTCTCTTCTGGGTTCGCTGAGACTTGGCCAGCTTTCCAAAATTGATTTATTGTTGTAGGTATGCATAAGAATGGATATATTTTCTAGAAAATTTCTCCAAGTGGAATGGAATATGGGATTTTCACCAGCATTTGGGACTGCGGTAGATATGACATGGTAGTAGAGGAAAATGGAGTGATGCCTTGCAAATTTTGAGGAAGTGGAGTGGAAACTCTATCGGATGGAACTAGAGGGAAAAAAATATGGGCCTGAGCTTGAGAACAAAAAATGAGTGGTGTTGAAAGTTAATTCTCTAGTCACAAAGGGTGTGGAAAAGGGATTGGGAATGGAGGCGATCGATGCAATGGGTACAATCAGCGCCACGGTGGATGTGGAAATTACAGCCACACTTACTTGAGTGCTAGTTAAATTAGCTATGGAAGGGGGTATAGGTGTCATAATTGATGGTGGAGTGGAAGAAATGGTAGACACAATAGAAGAAACAAGAGACTAAGAGATGAGAAGAGGGGAAGAAAAGTGTACATCAACCATTTATGTGGCTGGTGTATATGTGAAAAGAATTGATACTAAGGCACTCCACGGACCACTGCCATTATTTTTCTTCTTTGATGGAAGGGGTGTAACAATAGTTAAAACTTGTTGTGATGAAAAGGAGTTAGTGTCATCTCTCTTCCTATTGCCTTGAGTTCTTGGCCTTGTTGATGGACTAGAGGTTATTAAAACTTGTACGGGTTGAGCATAAGGAGTCACAACCTTCACGGATTTTGATATTGTCTAGGGAACTACCTCCACTACATCATCTCCTCTAGGAGGTGGGGAATTCTCTGGCTCTATTGGCTGGTCATCTTTGTGCAATTCATTCCAGAGTTTCTTGAAGTGCTCATCCAAAGAGTAGTTACCAATATTAGTTGTCAGTTGAGAAACTTCTTGGATGTAAATCTAGAAAGCCAATTGCTTTTCCTCTGACTAGTCATCATCATCCATCACACACTGCATGTCGAATGTAACTTTCTTTGATGGATCTATGTCTGTAGTAGGCTTATAAAATGTGTGTCATGGAGGACACTCATCCTTACACACTTGTGCTAGATCAATGTATAGAGTCGGGTCCTCATTCTTTGGGCTCATGCGAGTATCCCGGTACTCACATAACAAATACATGACTACATTCTTTCTCTTCTCTAGGTAGACATCTCAGTCAAAAATCCACTTGTTATTAATTAGAAAGAGGCCAATTTGTAGCAGCTTTGAATTTAGTAGTTCCTCTGCGTCATTCTTTCCTTCTAGTGTAAATGGCCCCAAATTTACCCCCCTCGGATTATTGCTTGGTCATTCTTTCCAAAGCCAATATAGGCTTCAATAGTTACCATGCTGCCTTAATATCTCTAAGACTAGAGTGATTTTTTAAATTCTAACTGGTAAGCGGAAAGGATCCTCTATGAAACTGTGCACTCTCAACATAGAAAAATCTACCCCACATAACCATTCACACTTTAGCTAGAAAGTAGTTATCCAGCTCAGCTGATCACTGGTGAAACACAGGGGAGATAAGGGATCCCATCCTTGAAAATCGTACACTGTAGAAACCAGGAAAGCTTGAGAGAAGGTATAAAAATCATAAGTGGAATACGTGAGTTCACATGGTTATGAGCAATCTTTTTTAATTGGTATCATGGATGGAAAGGCTCATGAAATGGCCAAAATATGCAGAGTTGTGATGCAGAAACATATGCAATAGAAAATACAAAAAGTGGAAAGTGAACTCTTCGCCGAAATAGGTATTATAAGCTGGAAAATAATTTCCTCAGCCAAGTCTTCAGCGAAAACAAACTAGAAAGGCTCTTTTTTCTTATGGAGTTTGAAATGCATACCCATTTGAAAGGGTTGGACATTATAATCATGTTCAAAACCATACATAAAAGAAAGCATTGAGTACACATCATGCATATCATCATGATTAAGCCCCTTTATTCCCAAAGGAAACTAGGGTGACACATTTTTCTATGGGTCCTTATTGAAGCAATTATTGTACAAGCCTTGAGCATCCCATCTTGTGCTCCAATATGCTTCTAAGAATTCTTTGTTAAATGACTCAATATAGGGTGCAGGTGGAGGAATGCATAACATATCATGGATGGCCTCAGGAGTGATAATTGCCCTCAATTCTAAGCCTTAGATGATGCCACCATTTGCATCAAAATTATCTGCACACAACTGGATGAATTTTTGGCAATGTGGAACCTTTGGCACCATGTACTAGGGGAGGCCACATTTCAAAATCCTCATGGTGGTGGAAATAGACTCTCACTTCTTTCTTCTTACTAGAATACATTGATAGGCACTTTCTTGTAGGGTCTTGGGTTGTTTTTGTAGGTCAATATCATAAACCTCCTTAAGAGTATCTACCAGAATAGACCCTTGTTTGGTCAAGCCCTTACCTCTTGTCTTTGTTTTGGCATAAATAGGATTTGAAAGCATCGCATGGCCTCCATAAGATGCATCATCACTATATATGTCTACATAGCCATGGGACCCAAAAATATCCATAGAAGTGGTTGCTCCACCCATATCTTTTTCCATACTTGGTTTTTGTGCTCTTGTTGTGTTAGAAATGTTGCTAGGACTCTATGCGCTTGAATTTCTCAAAACCAACCACAAATGCTCAAAGCTCTCTGTGTTGAAAATCCCTTAAAATTCTACAAAGGTTTTGGTGCTCAAATTTCTATAAGCTTCAACAACAAGCTTCGTAATGTGATTTATGAGCAAGTTTTATGAATTTTAAGATGTTAAAAGTCTTTTCAATATGCAATGTACAAATGCTCCAGCAGTTAATGTCATTAACCACCACTTGTGTGAATTAATTCAATTAAATGTGTATACACCACCATCTTAGCTTTCTAAAATCTCATGCCTTTTCTTGCGTCGCCTCTAGAAAAAACATAAATTTTTCTTGGTAATTTTCCACCAACTCGAATATTGTATCGTAAGTGGGTTATGAACCCTACTCAACTAGCTGAGCATGCACAAATACATGACCATCAATCAAAACAAGTAGATGAAGCCACCTATGAGAAGTGTCATCATTTGAAAATTCCAAATCTCCATGATATTTTTCTTAGTAACCTTGAAAAAGGATAGGAAAAATACAAAAAACTACAAGCCCTGCTTACAGGAACCAGTCCTTCAAGCCTTATTGAAAAATAACTAAACACAAATACAATAATATTTGCATATATACAGCTGACATGCATGATCAATGAAAATGATTGAGATGGATCCCATTGATTGGGATCTTGAGAGGTTCACCATGCATGTCTTTGAGCTTGAAATCATTGTGTTGTTTACATGTCGCGATGCAAAAAGGACCTTCCCATAGGATATAAAACTTCACTTGTTTCCCAGCTTTAGCTTCATGCTCATTGTACTTCAGTACTAGGTCTCCTTATTTGAAAGTAGGAATGGAGCTCTTCTTATCAAACCATTTCTTCACCATGCTCTTTCTGGTGTTCATTGCTTAAACAACTTTCTCCCTCTTTTCTTGCAACTCTATCAATTCCTCTATTCTAACCTCTACAAGGGAATTTTCTTCGAGCTCAACAACCTTCAACAATTGTAATTTCAAGAGCTCCACAAAAATGGAGAAAACAAAATTTTTCCCATATACTAGCTATAAGGCAAAGGCTCCATGATCTTCTTGGACATGACGCATTCGGCCCATAGAGCCTTTTACAATTTCTTGTGCCATTCATGCTTATGCTCATCCCCTATCCTCTTAATCAAGAGGCTTATATTTTTGTTGGTAGACTCTACGAGACCATTACCTTGGGGGTAATAATTAGAGGAAGTCTTTAGGAATATGTTATTTTGGAGCGCAAACTCAGACATCTAGGAACATAATAAATCTTTGGCATTATTAGAGATCATGGTCTTGGGTGGGCCAAAATGAGAAACTATCTTTTCCAATAAATTTAGGATCTCACTTTTTGTGGCATTCTTCAATGGAGCTAATTTCATCCACCTAGTAAAATAGTCAGTGATAGTGAGGATCAACTTATGTCCAATGCTTGATGTTGGATTGATCATGTCTATGAATTTTAGGCCCCATCATGCAAAGGGCTTGTCCATGACAATCAAATGCAAAGGTATAGCTGAGTTCTTTCTTTTTCCAGTATAAATTTAGCACTTGTGCCATCTGTGAACCAAAGCATGAGTATCATTGAAAAGGGAAAGCCAAAGTACACTACATGAGTTATCTTCATAGTGGTAGTCTGTGCTGAAAAATGCCCTTCGGTTATACCATTGTGAAACTCTCTTAGGATTCTCTCTGCATCTTGCTTTCCTACACAATAGTGCAGGACACCGTCAAAAATTCTTTTGAACAAAATTCCTTCAACCAAGAGAAAGATGACATTTTGCAGTCTGTAATATCTCCACTTGTGCATAGGAAGATGAGGTGGATATCTCCTTCTTTGCATGAACTCTTTTCTCTCATCTACCTAGCAAATATCGATCGAACCTTGTTGTACAAGGACTACTTCCTGTGTTTCCACACTTGCTGATATTTTTTCCTGAGAAATGTATTCACACAGCCCCTTGCCTCGGGTCACCCATGTGGGCCTAACATCAATGTCATATTCCATGATCTTGGTGATCTAATTGACCCTTTTCTCATTAATCTCACCCTCCATTATTTACTCTCAAATGTTGGGGTGTGAAACAAATCCTTTTGGGTATGTGCAAGATCATGAGGGGCTAAAAAGTGGCGATGTGAAAAAATCCAATTTTCACTCGTCCAAAAGCGCATGAAAACATTTGTTGACTTTTTAGTAGGCCTGGGTGTCAGTACACCTGGGAAAACCTGACACCAAATCACAAGCCTAATCGGGTACTCGAAAATATCGGGTACCCAAAACCTGTGGCATAAATCGAAACCTGTGAGCCATTTTCCTCATTTCTCTCATTGTTAAGGATTGGAAAATGGCTCTATATCTCCTATACTCAATTTTTTTGGGTACTTGATTTCCCCAACATCAAATTCGACTCTGCAATATATACGGTAAGTAAATTCTTTGCATATTTTGATTATTTTATTTCATTTTGATGTTAAATATAGTTTTTTTGGGTTAAATAGGGTTTTGTATTCATTTTTTTAATAATATATGAAATCAAATTGAAATTTATATTTATTTTTTATTTAATTAGGCATGGTTGACAATAATGAAGAAAATAACCCTCCCGCACCAAATAATGATCCCCAAAACAATCTCCTACTTCAAAACCCTCGATCTTTAGAGGATTTGATACAAGATAATTTGAACACTGTACAGAGGTTCCAAAACACATATCAGAATATACCTACATTAGGTCCCATGCTTTCCACCCTAAATACTATTGTTGAAAACATTGACACACACGGCAACATAATGCTGCTCTTCATTGGCATGATGATATGCATGCCCAATTTGATGATGGGATTGACATGATGGGGTTGCGACCCTTAATATAACTAAAGAAGATATATCCTCCCTTTTTGTGAATCCTAAAACCAGATTAAAAGTTGACCCCAAAAAACCTAAATTATCAAATAAATGGTGCACAAACGATGCAATCCATACACAGTTTTTGGATCGCCGGTGGATGGTTTGATAAACCACCCCATAGCAATTTGGAGATCCCTTTCTATTTTATTAAAAAATTGTATGTTGAGTTTGTGCTTGGTCACAATGTCAATTATTGGAGCATGAGGCCCAACATGGGCATAGGCAGGGGAGCTCCTCAAACTAGGCCATTTTTCCAATGCAAAAAGGCCACTACCTTTGTCCCCCCCACTGATGTCGCACCCCCTCCTCCAGTGTAGCATCCCGATATCATTGCAGAGCATACCTCACAGATTATTAGGGCCATTCACATGCTGAGTGATCAGTTGATCACGCAAACCAGGTCATTATTGCCTCCTGGTGTGGATGATGTTGCGCATCAACATCTGGTAGCAGTTCACATGTATGCGTGCCCCATACTTGCATTATGTGCAAGAATTTGTGCCTCAGACCGCTTACTAATGCTAATACATATCAGTATGTTATTGATCAGGAGGATACAGGAGACACAGCTACAGAGGTTGCAACACCTCATGGAGCATCTGTGTCTCATGAGAGTGCTGAGGAGAGGTACATAGAGCCATGGAGTCCTGTTGATATGGTAAGAGTAAACATTATAAATAAATTTGTCACATGAATTATTTAATTTCAAAATAATTTATTTATTTAGATTAGTTTTAATGACTGCATGCACTTATGTATATATATTTGGTCCATTTATGTTCAGTCGATGACAGAGGAGGAGTTGAGACAAGTGGATGACTCCACACTTTCGGCCATTTCATTTGGAATTGACACCTATATGGTATATTATAAATTATGTACCCATTGGTTTTTTTATATCATTTGGTGTACATGCTTAAATCTCTATCAATTAGAGCAATAAAATTCATATATTTACTAATATATTGTCATCTTAATATAGTCTTGCAGGTATCAGCTGAAGTCAGTGGGGGGCACGAGGGGGTTCCTTCCTCATGTGTCGACAAAGGAAAGGTAATTAATTGTTTAAGATTAATTATGCATGCATATGTATTTTACTTGTGTGTAGTAATAAATATTTTACATGCACTTTATTGTATAGGGTGTGGCTCTCGACGATGTCCTGACATAGGTTCGAGAGCCTGGGATGACAGGCATCTCAATTCAGAGTGATAGCCCGATTGTACGTAGATTTGTACATATTGTTATTTGTATTTTGTAACCAGGGTTGTTATGATGAAGTAAATTTATATATAATTGACTATCTTTTTGACTCTCATAGGTTACTCCTAGTGTGAGGAAGGCCCCATGAGAATCATTCCTATCTTTGTTGACCCAGCCCACTATTCAAGATGAGGGATCGGGTGACGTAAGTTTTAATTTTAGTTCAATCAATTTGTAATTTTATTATTCTATCATCCTATTTTGTAAATTTATTACTCTATGTTGTACCTTGGGCCACTGCACCACTCTACTAATCTCATTGTTGCAAATATATATTTATAGTTTGGATTTGGTATTGGTGGCATTGTCTGTTCACTACCAAAGACTTATGTTAGGACACCTGATCGTGGTAGGCGACCAAGAGGCCAGGTACAGATGTTTGTATTAAGCTATAATTTATAATTAAATTTGTTTTTGAATTATGAATTAAATATATGTACAAATCATATAAACTAAGCAATCTAACTTGGGGTTGAACTCATTTTTTATGAAAGATCAATCAGAGCCAAATAGTTCTTCAAAGAGGCTACATTTTGATGATCCCCCTACGACATAGGATGTAGTTTTAGTTGTGTTCATTTAGAGATGCCACTTGGCACATTTTGAGATGGCATATAT
>MU224545.1:1504717-1526654 GCA_018584345.1 Thuja plicata
GAGATCACTCAAATTCTTCTTTGTTTTGTAACAATACCCAAATCCTTCCTTCAATAGTACATCAACTTCTAGACTATTTTTGGTTGTTTTCTCCAAAAAGTTCAGCAGCGACTATTTTTGGTTGTTTATTCCAAAAATTTCCAAAAGACTTCCAAAACTAATAAGTTTTTTTGATACCCTTTATCAATTTATAAAACATATGTCAAACTCAACCGACATTGTTTTGTAACATCATGCTCAAAACTTGTTGTCCTTAGTCACATACCTTGGGGACACTTGGGTTGAGTGTGGTCTTGAGTGTTCTAGTGACTCTGTGGGTGGAATGGGTTTGTCATTGGTGTTTACCCAGTCAACTAGAGCTGATTGTACAGATGATTTGATGCCAGGATGGACAGTTTGAAAGATACACTATGGAGCTACTTTCAACTGACCCTCACTGCAAGTTTTGGCATCGACTGAGATTGCCTTGCCAAACGGAAATGAAGTCAAATCACCCAAAACTGGGAGAGGTTGTTGTATAACTTAGCAATATGATCCCATATCCCCTAACGGTTTGTCAATGTCTCTCAAATGGTCTGAGATATGAGCCTTGGAAGATCGCTGCCCAATCATTCTTAGTGCACCTTGGGGACACTTGGCTCAAGCGTGGTCGCGAGCATTGCAGTGACTCCATGGGTGGAATGGGTTTGTCACTAGGATTTACCTAGAAAACCAGAGCTGATGGAATATGTGGTTCGATGCCAGGATAGACCATTTGAAAGATATAGTATGAAGCTACTTTCAACTGACCCTCATTGCAAGTTATGGCATCGACTGAGATTGCCTTGCCAAACACAAACAAATTTGAATCACCCAAAACTAGGAGAGATTGTTGTAGACCTTGGAAACACAATCTCATAGCCCCTGATGGTTTATGGATACCTCTCACAAGGTCCAAGATATGAGCCTCAAAAAATCAATGCTCAATCGTGCTTAGTGCACCTTGGGGACACTTGGGTTGAGCATGGTCACGAGCGTTCCAATGACTCTGTGGGTGGAATGGGGTTGTAACTAGTTTTTAACCAACTAATTGGAGATGATGGAGTAGACACTTTGATGCTAGGATGGACCATTTGAAAGATACACTATGAAGCTACTTTCAACTGACCCTTATTGCAAGTTTTGGCATCGACTGAGATTGCCTTGCCAAACACAAATAAAGTTGAATCGCCCAAAATCGGGAGAGGTTGTTGTAGACCTCAACAACATGATATCGTATCCATTAATAGTTTTTAAATACCTCTCAAAAGGTCCAAAATATGAGCCTTGAAAAATTGTTACCCAATCGTTCTTAGTGCACCTTAGGGACACTTAGGTCGAGCGTGGTCGCGAGCGTTCCAGTGACTCTTTTGGTAGAATGGGGTTGTCACTAGTGGTTTAATTGGCCAACCAAAGCTGATGGAGTAGACAGTTTGATGCCAAGACGGACCATTTGAAAGATATAGTACAAAGCTACTTTCAACTAATCATCATTGCAAGTGTTGGCATCAACTGAGTTTGCCTTTCCAAATGCAAACGAAGTCAAATCACCCAAAACTGAGAGAGTTTTTTGTAGACCTCGGCAACATGATCTTGTATCCCCTTACAATTCTTCAATACCTATCATGAGGTCTGAGATACGATCCTTGGAAAATTTCTTCCCAATCGTGCTTAATGCACCTTGGGGACACTTGGGTCGAGTGTGGTCGTGAGTGTTCCAGTGACTTCGTGGGTGGAATGGGGTTGTCACTAGCATTTACCCAGCCAACCGCACCTGATGGATCAGACGGTTTGATGCCAAGATAGACCGTTTGAAAGATACACTACGAAGCTACTTTCAACTGACCCTCATTGCAAGTTTTGGCATCGACTGAGATTGCCTTTCCAAACACAAAGAATGTTGAATCGCCCAAAACTAGGAGAGATTTTTGTAGACCTTGGCAACATGATATCGTATCCCCTAACATTTTTTCGATACCTCTCACGAGATCTGAGATACAAGCCTTGGAAAATTGTTGCCCAATCGTGCTTAGTGCACCTTGCGGACACTTGGGTCGAGCATGGTCATGAGTATTCCACTGAATCCGTGGGTGGAATGGGGTTGTCACTATAGTTTACCCGACCAACCGGAGCTGATGGACCAAACACTTTGATGCCAGGATGGATAGTTTGAAATATACACTACGGAGCTACTTTCAACTGACCCTCACTGCATGTTTTGGCATCGACTGAGATTACCTTGCCAAATGAAAATGAAGTTGAATCGCCCAAAAATGAGAGAGGTTTTTGTATAAATTGGCAACACCATCCTATAGCCCCTAATTTTTTTTCAATACCTCTCATGAGGTCTGAGATACGAGCCTTGAAAGATTGCTTCCCAATTGTGCTTAGTGCACCTTGGGGACACTTGGGTCCATCGTGGTCACGAGCGTTCCAGTGACTCTGTGGGTGGAATGGGTTTGTCACTGGTGTTTATCTATCCAAACAAAGTTGATGGAATAGAAGGTTTGATGTCAGGATGAACCGTTTGATAGATACACTATGAAGCTACTTTCAAATGACCCTCACTGCAAGTTATGGCATCGACTGAGATTGCCTTGTCAAACGCAAACAAAGTCAAATCACCCAAAATTGAGAGAGGTTGTTGTAGAACTCAGAAAAAAAATCTCATATCCCCCAATGGTTTGTCGATACCTCTCACGAGGTTTGAGATATGAGCCTTGGAAAATTTCTTTCCAATCATGCTTAGTGCACCTTGGAGACACTTGGGTCGAGCGTGGTCGTGAGCGTTCCAGTGACTTCATGGGTGGAATGGGGTTGTCACTAGCATTTACCCAGCCAAACAAAGCCTATGGAGTTGACGCTTCGATGCCAGGATGGACGGTTTGAAATATACACTACGGATCTACTTTAACCTGACCCTCACTGCAAGTTATGATGCAGAGGCTTGGAGAACTCCACAAATTGGACAACAAGACTCCACAGCTTTGTAAAACAATCCTAAGGTCTCATCATGTACCCAAGGGATTCCTCTTGCTCAAAGAGGTCAAATGACTTCGAAATGACACAAGGCTAACCACAAGACTTCCTAGGGTCCTAAGAAACTCCAAACAACTTGTCTTGACAGGTTACAAGTGCATAATATGTGAATTTCAAAGACCAGTCAGCACCTATTGATGAAAATAATATCCTTAAAGCATTAGAAACAAAAATAAAACTTGTAAGAATTCAAACCATGCAAATGACATAAGTAAATAATAAAAAATTATGAGTTTTCATTGCCTATTTCTAAGAAAATCTATACTTAGCTCCCTTGTTGGCACTGTTGGCCACCCATACATGATTGTTACAAATTGTCATTATGGGCTTCAAAAGATATCAATTAACCATTAAGGATTATTTTTTCCTTCTATCTCTGATTGGATCTATGGTGACCCTAGGTGTCTTCATAGGTTTTCTTGCACAAGTTTCAATTCACATACAAAACCAATTTTATTGACTCAAAATAGAATCTAAGAAAGGTGAAATTAATGTATTGAATTTAAGCTTAACTTAGAAAACCTTGCATTGAGTTAACTTATTACCTAATCAAGTGTTCCTGAAGGGTCATCTCTTTGCTTCAGGATCTCCAATAGTGCTTCATGAACAACAATACTAATAGTCCAAAGTTCTTTTGTCTTTGGTTTTCCTTGATGCTTTGACAACTTGACATTTGTTGCTATAACAAGGTGTGAATACATGAGAATAGTTTTATGCTTCTCATAGTCTTCAAATTCAGGAATTCCATTCTTTCTAACCATGTATGTTCACAGCCATGTTCTTGCAACAAAAACTAAACCAGTAGGATACGTGAACCCATCACCATATGTCATCAGTTGTACAAGCTTTTGTTTACCTTGTACACAATGTGCTAACCAATAATCTGACGTCTCATTATTCCCTTGTGGTGCAACCAATGCAAAAACATCTCCTGGTTGTAGAATATCTAAAAGATGGTCATACTCAACTGAAGTGTCCATGTCATCATTTCTTATAGAGAGTGTCAAAGATAAAGGAGTTAGATACTATGGAAGCCATGTATCCACCCACTCACTTGACTCACAATGATCCCAATCATATTGAAAACACATGGGGAAAAAACAAGCCAACTCTCATGTCCAAATGGTCCATGTACCACTATCAGAGCTTCGGAATGAATGCATTTTTGAAGAGTCTCTCACTGTTTGAAAATCCAATCTATCTCCTATAGTTCCCTCCTCAACCAACCAAAAGAATCTATGCACTATAGAATCAAGAGTCCCCCCTGTGACAATGCTAAATTACCCCAATCAACAATAGAATGAGCATCAAGAAGTACAACACTTAAAATCCTCAATTGCTCCTTAACTAGAGCTCTCTTCACACATGCACCTACTCCATCATGCTCGCCTTTCCCATGCCCTGAATAAAAAAAACTCCAAACATGAGGTACACCTCTCTCCACATGCATTCTACACAACCAATAAAAAATTCTGGCACTCTTAAATTGACTAGTGCAATTATCTGACCAAATGAGATGCCTATCCATAGCAATATCATTTTCCTGCAAGAAGTCAAAATAGTTCTGGAAACAATTTTGGACAAACTCATGAGAGTGAGACCTATCATCACTCATATAAAAATGGTACTCTCTAATTATCTTCCACTCATCTTTTGTGCTATCAGGGGAATGTCTATATGTGGTGTGTACAAAAATAGAAACCTAAATGGAATTGTAATATTGAGCTTGGGACTCATTTTGGGGCTGTAATGTATAGTTATCCACAAATTCTACAACTGATATAATATTTTCAATGGGGAAAGTCTCCTTACACATCCTGAATTGTTGATCCAACCATTGAGATCTGTGACTATGCCTTGCATACTTGTAAAAAAGATTTGTGTTGAAATCTGAAATAAAATTAGCAACATTGTATTCTTTTGCAATTAACTCACATCTAGAGCCTTCACCTCCACTCTTCAATGTATATTTCACTATTTCATATAACTTTTTTTGGATGGGTGTCTTTCTAAAATCATGTTCCAAACCCTCATGAAAACATGTCCTAAACTTAGATAAGCCACCACATTCTGAGCACTTGGCATTTAAGCAATTTTTTTTATAAAATAAACAACCATCATCTCTACGACATAAAAATTGATCTAGCAAGTCTCTTGATGATTTGGGAAGACCACTTGCACCACAATCCTCTAGAATTTCATTAGTATGCAAAGTAGAACAAATGGACTGTAATAGTTCATGATGCATTGAAAACTGAACATGATATTTGCAACAACATGTATTCTGAATCTTAAGGGGTACACAGTAAAATGACTTCACGGATTCAAAAGACCTTTGTGATATTTTCAATGTTGGATGTGTATCACAAATTGTTTTATACAACATTGTTTGAATTACCTCCACATAATTTTTAGGATGTGAAGTGCGGTCTCGATTGCCAACTCTCAATTTCAAGACATCCTTCACATTTGGTGACACTCTTGAGTTAGCATGCCAAAATTGTTGAATTTCATCCTTGAAAACATCTATTAGCCTCTTTTCAAAATGTGGAAGTCTCCCACCATAAGCCCATGTATCAATTTGAAGCGGATCATCAAGTCTTTCTCTTCTTGCAAGTGCTCTATCCAAAGTTTTACGGTTTATATTGAATTCAACACAAGTTTGTCTCATCAAATGAGCCTTTCTCAAATGATGACTTACTAAGGAGGTTGTAATAACCCTCCAAGAAACTCTCTTGTCTTTTTCTCTATTAGTTTTTGCAATGCTATTGAAAGCATTGAAAATATTCTTCACAACAATGGCATTTCTCCCCATTTTCTTGTTCACATGAATTTTCAATTTCACAAGCACAGGTCTCATCTTTTGCATCTTTAACAACTGCACAAAAACTTGACATTGCTCAACCAATGTCTTGTTTCCAAAAAATTGATCATAAAGTCTTGAAGCTCACAACCTAACGGTTCTATGTGATCTCTTTCCTTCCCAACTATTCATAATGTTCTCCTCAATTTCAATTAACCATTTAGGTGTTCTTGAAAGCCCCGAATTTGAAGATTGTTTATTTTTATTGGAAGGGACTTCATACCGCATATAATTTGGAGATGTGTAACATTCATGTGGTTCTTGTGCAACATTTTCATTCCCCAAGTCTACATTTTCAATCTCCATCTGTACATTTTCATCTTCATTCCATTCATTGTCATTCCCCAAGTCTACGTTTTCATTCCCCAAGTCTACATTTTCATTCTCCATCTCTACATTTTCATCTTCACTCCATACATTTTTATTCACAAAATTAATATCCATATTATTTTCAGATTCAACATCCTCTTCACTTGCAACTACATTTACGGGGTCACCTTGATTAATGTTTAACATACATTCTCTCTTTCTTCGGTAATTTTTCCTATCTTTTTCCCTATATGCTTGAATTTCTTCATCCGTCACCTTCCTCTTCTATTTATAATTTTGAAAACTACTGCTTCCCATCGTGAGACCAAAAGTTGACAGAAAACACCTCAAATTAACTAACTTTTAAAAAATGGGCCCCAAATCACTTTTTTTAACTGCAGAATGTCTGTAACCCGTGAAAAATGTCTGAAATTCCATGATTCTCTAGTCTGTGGGGGCACGAAATATATTGGTAAAAGTTACACCAGTGCATATTTTCGGGTACCCAATATTTTTGGGTACCCGATATTTTCAAGTACCCGAAAACAAGGCGAGACCTAAATGAAATAATTGAAAGTTTACATATAAAAGGTGGCGGGAAATCTTTTCAATGTTATTATATAATTATTATATTTGTCTAAAAATAATTATACTATATTTGTCTACATATCATTATATTATATAATTATATAATTATTATATATCATGTATTATATTATTATATTATATTATTGTAGACGTCCAAAAATACTAATATTAAATTCCCTCTTATTCATCTAGCTATTTAATTTAATCAATTAAATAGTTTTAGAGTTGGTATTTATCAATGATCAAATACTATTCTAATGTATTTTATTTAAATACATTTACCTCACAAAACCCCCTTTGTAATAAATTTATATTTATTAAAATTCCTCCATATTCCCAATTCTTCTAAACTATGATTTATTCAAATCTAATTTGAATTATAATCTAAACCTTATCTAGGAACCTATTAATCCACTCTAGAGACCTATCCTAAGCCTACCCTATTCCTACTCTACCCCGATCACCTCACTTCCTAAGCATATTTCCCTACCTAACTGTCATTTGATCATACTTAAAGGGTGATTCCTAACCTTTTTAAGGTTAATGGAATGCTCACCCACATGTGATAATTCTCTCCAAATTGGGCACTCATTCCTCTTTAAGGCTATTTACTCCTTTGTCCCCCACTTGGAATTCTTGAGCCACTCAATATTTATTGCTATATTTGACTCAAAGTTAGCCATCCCTTCAAGCCTATGTTTCCCTTATATGGATCTTATGTGGATGCCACATAGATTCCACCTCATTCAACCTCTCCTCTTCTATCCCAAAAATCTATAAATAGAGGCCTTCTCCTCTTCAATTTTCATCTCTCATTGTGCATTTTTATTATGCTAGAATTACTTTAGATTTTCATTGCTAGTTTCATGTTTTTATGCTTAAATCACTTAGAAATCACATGCTAGGATCAATTTGGTAAATGAATCATAAGTTTCTTTCTTTTATTGCATTTCATTATCATAGTAGCATAATCATTTGAAGAATTTGAGACCAGTTCTTCATACTAGCTCTTGAATCTCTTCTTTTGCTCCCAATCTTGCATTCATAGTTGCATTTTGCATTGGGGATCCACTTCATTTGTGTGTTTGAGAGAGCACACCCACATCTAATCCAAAAAGAGCAAAGCAAACAAGCCTCATGGGTGCAACTTGTTTTTAGCTCTATCCGATGATATGAGGATATTTTGTTTTGTCTTGTTTGCTTTTATCTCACTTGGATTTTAGAAGCTAACCCTCTAATGATTTCTCATTTTTGAGTGATTACAAGTTGACATTTTCCTCATACACATTCCAGCACACTTGGTGGGAGCCACATCCCTAAAATCATTCTAACTTCTTGTCTTTTTCTTCCAAAATTTGCCAGACTAAGGGATCGGCGTCTGTGTTTTATGCAGAGGCATCTGCGACAATGTCGGTTCTCTCTGAACTGTCGTTCGACGTCTACGATAAACCAGTGTCTGCACCCTAAATCAACGTCTCTGATTGTTTAATATTTTTCCAAACATAATTTTTCATTTGTCAAGATTTATTATCTTTCCCACTATGTTTAGGCATTTTAGCATTTTATTTTTTAGCAGAGATCACTTTTACAAGCAGTTATAATGTCAAAACTTTACTAAGGGAATAAATCTTGATAATTTCTTAAAGAGCACTAGATTTTAAATGTTTGGATAATCTCAAAATGGTTAAATCTGATCAATTTGAAGACTAAGAAAGAATGAAAAATAACTTTGTTTGCTTTTTTGGTGGTGTTTTTGTGACTTTTGCAGACAACAACGTCTGCGAAAATGTCAGTTCCTACTTCTGTGTCTGCGCAAAAGCCAGTTTAGAAACATCATCAATCGGCGTCTACATTTCATGAATCGACATCTTTGACTGGTATAATAATTTTCTGACTTTCTATTTTTTCTAGTGTATTTTTCCTGCATTATGTCATTTTGAGCTAAAACACAAAACCAATGTCTATGCCTTGAATCGACGTCTGCGCTCTGACATTTTTTTTGTTGATCATGTTGCTAACAACTTTTGAGTGGTTTTCTGTGAAAATTCTTGTCAAAGGTTAAGGTTTTGAAAACTACAAATCAGTTATCTTGCAACACTATCAGTCAAAGAAGTCAATTCAAAAATTACTCACGTTTTCTTGCAAGTTTCCTCAAATCAACATCGACCAAATGATCATGTTTGCAATAATTTTATTAAGCACCTAGCATAATTACCAAAGCAAGTGTTAGGGGATTATGCTCTCTTCCCCTTTGGGAAGATCAAAAACCTAGATGCATTTGATTTGTGTTAAACAAATAAATCTTTGGGAACGAACAAACTTGTCTTGCGTGTCTGTGGAGAAAATGATACTAGATAGGAGAGTATGTTCTTTTCCCTTTGTGGAAAAAATAAAAAATCCAGACTCCTTTCTGTCGCCAATCCAATTTTCTTTTCAAGTTAATCCTTTAGATGGGCTTTCCGGTTGAGGGAAAAATCTCCCGAGAATGACCCACATGAGAACGAGGTGTAAGCCACACCACTCTAACTCGTGTTAATCAAATTTACTCTTTGGGGTTAAAGCCTCGGGATTCGATTGGCATTTGAGCTTATACTCAGCTCTCGTCTAACTTAAGTGTGGCCTCATGGTCTCAATCACATTTACGTGACCACTTTTGTCAGGACGCTCTATGGGGCTATATGACTAAATCATGCTTGCACAGACATAGAGGATACAATCAAACAGACACTTACTAAAGACTCTAAGCATAGAAGCTACCCGATTCACCTCCAAACGGTGATTTATTATAGTGCAAGGGGAGGGAAGAATCTCCCCCCAAGATCCCCATCATATTTGTCCCAAGGTATTGTGTTGCGAAAGATATCTTCGTAGAACAACAACAATACCTGGAAAAAGAAAAAAACACGGGAGCCCTTTCGGGGGTGATACTATTGTGTGAGATGAAGGACTACCAAGCAATGGGTCTATAATATTTCATTCGAATCCAACTCCTTAGGTAGAATTGTGCTTGAAGTGTTTGAAGAACATTGACAAATCCAAAACGTGAACGAAATACCCCACAAACAAAATTTGTCACTTGCTTGTATCCTTCAAGGTTGCTTTGTCCCTTGTCGGGTTGTTTTCAAACCCATGCATGTTATTTTCTGATTTGATTGTGTTGAAATTAGTTCTTTCCATGGAACAAACCTATTGACAATCAGAAAGAAATCAATTCATTGCTAGATCATCAAAACAACATCCTTTTTCATGAGCTTCAATATTTTCCAACATCCTCAAACCTTGACCTTTTATGAGATATGTCCTAAGAACTCCAATTTCTCATATGAAATCAAAAACTTTTTCTATAGGACATGACCGATTCCAAGAAGCACAAGAAGGTGAAAACTCCATTGCCACCCGTATATAAAGAATAAAGTATACAACTCGAGAGGCTACCAAGTACCAACACATAGTTGATTCCATCAAGCAAGAAAATCATAAATGAGAACAATTCAACAAAGTGATATACATCAACAAGGTTGCTTGCTTCATGGGAAAATATTATCTAAACACTACTTTCGTCAGATTTGAACAATATGACTAGCTGGTCTACCGCAAAAAACACACACTCTTCCTCTGCTTAGGATCACTTAGCCTGCATTTCTAGGATCTCTCTTAGGTTGTCATCTTTAGAAAAACTTCACACACTCATCCTAGCATAATCTAGCATAATCCAATCCAATCCTAGTCAACCTAGCATCATGCTAATCATCATCCAAGGCATCTTAATCACATCCTTCACTTGGTATTGCACCCTCTTTTTGAGTTTCTTAGACCCTACATCTCAATCAAACCCCCATCCTTAAGTATCCTTAACTAAGCATTGTTTAGGATAATCCCCTTTGCCTTTGCAACCTCATCACCTTGATCAAAAGGTTGGTTCACATTAACAGAGAATCTCATTTGCCAAAGACCACAAGTCTGTCTTAGGTAGACAATCAAATCCACTTGATCTTACACTAGGAAAAGAAACCCTTAATCCTTGCATACACAAGGTTATCCTTAATCTGTAGGAGCATATTCATCATCCTAGACGCATCCTAATCCTAGCACCATCATCCTTAGTTTCCTAAGCACATCCTTACATTACATCTTGCATCTCATATCCCCTTAAGGTAGTCATTTCATTCCACCTATCACACAAGCCACTAAGAAGAGGAAGAACATGGACCCTAATCTTGTTGCTAGTTCATCTAATCCTGCGATTGACAACACTAACACCATGGTTACCTATGTGCCTCAGCCTAATGAACAAATTGAGCACATCTGGGTAGATACTAATGAGACTCCCACCATGAGTACCATAGAAACATTTATCAATCATCCAGGACATGCCTACATGGTGAATGCCATGAGTGGACGTAACAACAATCATGTACTCATGGATATTCAGCAACAAGGACTTCAACTCCCACCTTGGATTATACCCACACTTGTCACATGACCTATGGCACTTCCAGGGGAACGTTATCATCCCACTAGAAATAAATTTTTTGATCCACTTTAGTGAGCCCTACAGGTGGGAACTCTTATCGCACAAGTAGTCCAACCTTCCATCCCCCCTTCCATCATGCACACTACACCTTCATCAACCTCAGGAGCCCCACCTCTTGATCCAACATCAGTAGCACAAGCAATACCCCTTACCGCTATGCAAGAACCTCCTCAGTTCACAACCACTCCACTTTCACAAACATTCTCAACATTTGTAGCACAATTTCCACCACCACTAGTCAACATGCAACAAACCACCATTCCACCCATCCTCACTCAGCCCATTCAAAATATGCCACCTAGTTTGCAGCATCAAAGCACCCAAATCTCCATGCATGTTCTATCTTTCTCTTCCACCACATACCCGCAACAGAAAACAAACTTCACCACAGGCATGCCACCTACCAACACCTATAACCAACCCTTATTTCTGCAAGGGTCCACCTTCCCCACTCCACTAGCAACATAATCACAATGTATGCCAGTAGTTTTTCCACAAATGCAAACCAATCCAAATCCTCCCATACAATAACCATCTATGAATTCCTTCATCGTACCCCAAATTCCCATCCAACCAATCCAACAATAGCAACACATCCAACAATGGCAGCAACCCATCCAACAACAACAACTAATCCAACAGCAAAAACCAATCCAACAACAGCAACAACCAATCCAACATCAACAACCAATCCAATAGCAGCAACCAATCCAACAGCAGCAACTGATCCAACATCAGTAACCAATTCAACAGCAACAATCTATCCAGCAACCATCCCAACAACAAAAACCACAGCAGCAAATTACCAACCCATTCACATCTCAAGCACAAAGAAACCCCTTCGCAGCAGCACAACCCACTATCCAAACTACCCAGCAGTTGCAACCACAAATGGAGGGGCAAATCCTTTCATGGCACAATCACTACAACATTTTTCTAATCCTTTCATCCAACCCACGCAACAAAAACAAACTCATTCTATCAACTACCTAGCCATACTATCTTCCACTGCATCACAAACCTTTCCACCTCCACAATAATCCAGTGTTCCCAATGGGGGCATTCCACCTCAAAACACCTATCCTCCACCCTGTGTAGGTGCACAATAGGCTCATCCCACCTATCCGACACCTCAACAAATACAAGCATACTTCTAGTATTTGCAACAACACTATCAAGCGCCACCACCTCCTCCACTGCAATATTCCCCTCAGCCGTAGCTTCCACTACAATAGCCCATATATGTTGACCAGGAACCATCATATCAAACACCATATTATCCCCCACAAAATCCCCCATATTCACCATTTGATCCATATCAGGTTCAGGGAACCCATGCAATCACGGTAAATAATCTTGTCCCACAAATCAATCATGAATGGGAGGAAATGAAGGATGCTCTCAAAGAACTAAAAGCAGGGACCGAGGCTAAAACATTCAAGTTTGAAGAAGTTTGTCCTTACCTATTTGATCGATCTATCACTACAATACCCTTCCCCAAGCACTTTGAGACACCCAAATTTGATAAATATCAGGGGAAGGGAGATCCTATGAGCCACGTGATAGAATTCTACATGGCATGTCAAGAAGTGGCCTATAACAATAACTTCCTCATGAGACTATTTCCCAAGAGCTTAGGAGGAACCGATCTCGAGTGGTTGTACAAAATCCCCTACGACATAGTCTCTACTTTCGCTCAATTATCTAAAAAGTTTGTGGCCCAATACGCTCATAATGTTGAAAAAGAACTCTCACTCCTTGACCTATGCAATTCCAAATAGAAGGGAGGAGAGAGCCAGGCCGATTACCTTCAGTGCTGGCAAGGGCTTACTGCCAGATTGTCCTATCAACCCCCCAAGCAACATCTTATCAAAATCTTCATTAACAACCTCCATCCTAAGCTCGCCTATCACATTCGCATGAATTTCATACAAACTTATCAAGACATTAGAATCAAAGGCATGTATCTTGAGCTAGATCTCATAGAAGATGGCGCCATCAAGAATACAAAGAATCCCAGCCTGACAAACATAATAATGATTGGTCATGATACTGGAACAAGAACAAGAATGTAGTAACTGATGGAGCAACTGACACCAAACACGTTCAGGTTGTGGTAGCTAGTCCCAATGCACCTACCTAAACTTATCAGCAAGCACCGCCAATATACCCACAACCTCCTTCCATGTATCAACAGCCCGCTCCCGCATATCCGAAACTAGCATACCAGAAAAACATACGCCCTCAAGGAATGACTATCTATCCCCCTCTAGGGACATCATATCAACCCAACTACCAAGGTCCTATGAACCAGACAAATGCTATATCAGTCCCACTTGGAAAACAAAGGCCTCACGCTCAAAATATGCCACAACACATGTTTACCCCTTTGGGTGATCACATAGATTTCATCTTTTGTAGAATGGTACAAGCTAACCAAGTCATGTATCAAAAAACTCAACCATTTGATGACTCAGCACCTAAGCCTTCCTGGTATAAAGACAATGAGTACTGTGATTACCATCGTGTTAAGGGACACACCACCCTAAAATGCATGAAGCTAAAACACTACATCCAAGATCTCATTAACCACAAAGATATTGAAGTGGACTCTCCTTCCCAGCCATCGCCAAACACAGGCCTTAAATTCTATCAAAATTCATTTCCCGAACACACCTCAGGTAAAGGCCCAGGTAATCCTACTCAAACCTTTGTTCAGGGGAAGGGTAAGCAAGGAGAAAATACTGATAGAAAAGATTATACAAATGCATATATCAACTACGATAATCTCATCGGCTGCATATCCCAAGTCCGGCCCTCCATCAATGTCATCCATGTCAAGGGTGTCGATAACCAATGTGCAGTCACCACTTGTAGAGGTAGGATAACCATCACAGGTGCCAGTACCGCTCCATCTGCTGGTACCCAATATAATATTTTGGAACACCTAGGGAATACTCCTGCCCAAATTTCCATCCTGGCTCTCCTCCGCACCTCACCTACCTATCAATAGATCCTTAAAAAATCCCTACAAGAATCCCATGTTCCTAGTGACATCAATCTCACTGAATTCCAAAACCTTGTCGAATACTTATCTGCATCTTGTGGGGTCTCCTTTAAACCAATAGACGTACCCTCAAAAGAACTCGATCATAATCTCGCACTTTGTATTGTTGTCATGGTTAAATATTTTTCCATCAAATGGGTCATTATAGATAATGGTTCGACCCTAAATCTGTGTACTCTAAAATTTATAAAATATTTGGGCTGCACTGAAGCAGATATAACACATGATGTCATAACAATCAAAGCATATGACAACCTAGAACGCACTTTTAAGGGCACCATTTCATTACCCATCCAAGTGGGACTTGTTATCCAGGATACAGTATGTCATGTTGTTGATCTTGACCTTCCCTTCAACATCCTCCTTGGACGCCCATGGATTCATTCTATGCAAGCCGTCCCCTCCACCTACCATCAGTGCATCAAATTCCCATATAATGACACTGAGATCACCATCCATGTAGATCCCAATCCCTTCACATACTACAATACGTTGAAAACTTCCTTTCCACATTCCAATCACTATCCTAAGATTGACATTGGCACCTCTATCACCAGTTCATCTCGAACCAATTCAAACCCAGAAACAATCCTCTCTTCCACCCTATCCACGGTCAAGATCAACAACAAAGGTTGTGGTGAGTACAATTTATCTGATGCCTTCGTAGTTGGAGCACTGCCAGTCAATCCACACACTCAAGGTCACCAACCTAATCCAAGCAAGACAGAACCGAAAACAACCAAGCCGCTACAATTATGTCCTACCACTTTTATCTCAAATGGTACTTTGAATAGCCATGAAATGACACCAAACATCAACCAATGGCTCTATAAGGATCCACCACCCAAGGACACAAGTCGCCTCAATTACTTCAAAGGTAAGTAACCTGCAACTCACAAGCTAGTGATAGAAAAATGGAACTACCAAGGAGGTGGCCTTAGTTATGAAGAGAAATGAATGAAAGATCCTATTGTACCTACCCAACGAGAAAAGAAACTAGGCCTTGGCATGGATTCTAACATGAAAGGGAGCACCAAGGAGAACATCTATGCCTCTTATCCTTCCCAGGGAAAAATCACTGACATCGAAGATGTCCTGGAAGTGAAATTTTTGAGAGCCTATGATGATGTCTTTGATGATGAAACCTTCCTGGGAAATTATATCCTATGCCAACTCTCCATTCTCATCATTGACCTTCCCCTCCACCATCCTAAACTCATAGACTGGGACCAACCAAGTGTCGTGCACGTTGATGAGTTCCAAATTGAGGACACACTCCTCAGATTCATGGGAGCAATTGAACAGAGCAATGACTAGGGACAAGATTCAACACATTTCTACAAGCTGGACCCAAAAGAATACTTCAGGGAAGAGGAGAACTTTAGCCACAAAAATGAAGAAAAAAACAAAAATAAAAAATGAGAAAATTGATCCCCTAGCAAAAACCCCTCTGGGGCACTATCTGATCACAAAAAAGTAAAAAAAAAGGCGTATCCGCTTGCAAAAACCTCCCTGAAGTGCCAAAGGATGAAGAATCTCCTCTTCATCTAATCCATGATTATAGGCCTAAACAGTCATCGATTCTCATCAAAGAAACAAAACCTATCAACCTAGGTACCAAATAGAATCCCACCATCACATACATAGCAGCATCTCTAACTAAAGAAGAAGAAAGTGATCTTGTCACTTTATTGAAGGAATCCATCAATAAGTTTGCATGGTCTTACTCCTACATGTCGGGATTAGACCCCAACTTGGTGGTTCACCATCTTGCAGTGGACCCAAACATCAAACCTGTAAAACAAAATCTCAGAAAGATGCACCCTAAAGTGGCACTACTTGTCAAATCAGAGCTAGAGAAGTTACTCCAATCCAAGATCATCTGTTCCATTGACTACTCTGTCTAGATTTCTAACATGGTGCCAGTGTTTAAACCTGGTAAATCAATTAGGATATGTACAGACTTCTGAGATCTCAACAAGGCATGTCCCAAGGATGATTTCCCACTGCCCAACATAGATATGATAGTAGATCTCACAACAAGACATGAGATGTTGTCACTCATATTGGACGGCTTTTCCAGATATAATCAGATCTATATTGTAGAATAAGATCAACACAAGACAACATTCAAAACCCCCTGGGGCACCTTCTGGTATAATATGATGCCTTTTGGTTTGAAGAAAACTGGGGAAACCTATCAGAGGGACATGACTGTCACTTTTCATGACATGATTCACAAGATTCTTGAAGACTATGTAGATGATATCTTGGAAAAATTAGTAAAGAGGGAAGATCACCTAGACATTTTGGAATGTGTCTTTGATAGGATTGGACTCTACTACCTAATTCTAAACCCTAAGAAGTGTGGCTTCAGAGTCACATCAGGCAAACTCCTTGGGCTCATTGTATCTAGATGAGGCATTGAAATAGATCCAAAGAAGGTACAAGCTATCATAGAAATGCCTCTACCAAAAACACTCTGACAATTACATAGCCTCCAAGGAAAGCTACAATCTGTGTGTCATTTTATCTCTCAGTTAGCAGAAAAGTATCAACCATTTACTCATCTCCTGCGAAAAGATAACACTTTCAAATGGGATCCTCAGTGTCTGAAGAGTTTTGACAAGATCAAAGAATACTTGGCTAATCCACCCATCTTGGTACCACCTGTACCTGACCGACCACTCATCCTATATATTTTTGCTACTAAAACAGCCATAGGGGCACTCCTTGCTTAGTTGGATGATTAAGGCAAAGAAAAAGCTATTTATTAAATCAGTCAGACCTTAGTGGGTTATGAGCTCAATTATTCCCCTATGAAGAAAGCATGTACGGTAGTGGTCTACGCCACTCAAAAACTTCACCACTATATGCTTAGTCATACAACCAAGCTTATTTCAAAATTGGATCCTCTCAAGTACCTACTCTCCAAGACTACTCTCATAGGACGAATGGAAAAATGGGTTATGCTATTAAGTGAATTCGATATTTTATATCTAGACAGAAAAGAAATTAAAGGGCAAGTCATCACCGATCAGCTAGAAGAAGCGCCATTGGTGGATGCACATCCTTTGGTCACATAATTTTTGGATGAGCATTTATACATGATAGAAGAAAAACCTACTTGGAAAATCTACTTTGATGGGTCCTACACAGCTCATGGTACAGGGGTAGGAATACTTTTCATCACACCTCAAGGTGACTACATCCCTATGTCATTCAAATTGGGATTTCCCTTCACAAACAACATTGCAGAATATGAGGCACTAATCGTAGGACTCTGCATGGCTATAGAATGGAACATCACAGATATACATGTCTTTGGTGATTCCCAACTCATCATCAAACAGGTCCTAGATGATTATCAAACCAAAGATGACAAATTGATGCCATATAAGCATATGGTTAACAAGATAAAAGATCACTTCCTCCACTTGCAGATAACACAAGTACCACACTTACAGAACAAGGTTGTTGATGAAACGGCCACAATTGATTCCCTCTTAGATATTCCTCACAAGTCTACGTAATATGAATTCTTAGTTGAGCAACTTCATGCTCCCGCTTATGAGAATGATGAATCGAATCGCGTATGTGTCTTGGTTGGACCCTATTCCCCGTGGTACCACAATATCCAGGCTTACCTACAAAATGGTATCATATCCCCTCATCTCACTGCAACCCAACACCAAAAATTTATTCTTAGAGCTTCACGCTACACCCTCGTAGCCAACACCCTTTATCATCGAGGCTATCACAATGTTCTCTCTAGATGTCTAGATGAAAATGAAGCCGCCCAGGCTTTACAAGAGGTACATGTTAGAATCTGCGGTGCCCACATGAGTGGCATGGTCCTAGCCAAGAAAATTTTACGTACAGGATACTATTGGCCTACAATGGAACATGATGCTTGTGAGTTCGTCAAGAAGTGTCTACCTTGCCAACAACATGCTAATCAAATCCATGCTCCTGCACAGGACCTCAGACCTATTGCACCTCCTTGGCCCTTCTCTTGTTGGGGTTTTGACCTCATTAGTAAGATTACCCCCTCTCTTATGAAGGCCACAAGTAAATAATAACATCAACAGAATACTTTACAAAGTGGTTTGAGGTAATTCTTCTCACCCTCACTACAAGTGTCCAGATCTCCAAATTTATCCTCTATCACATTGTCTATCGCTTCGGCATACGCTCCACTATCTTCATAGATCACGAAACACCATTTTAAAATCAACACGTCAGTGATCTATGTGTTCACCTTCATATCCATCATCGTTTCTCCAGTCCATATTTCCCTCCAGGTAATGGCCAAGCTGAGGCAACTAATAAAACCCTCCTCAAAATCCTCATGAAAGTTGTCAATGATACTATTCATGACTGGCATCTCCAAATCAACCCCGCTCTCTAGGAATATTGCACTTCCTACCGTACTCCTACAGGCACTACTCCATATTTCCTATTCTATAGTGTTGAAGCTGTCTTACCAATTGAGGTCGAACTACCATCCCTCTGAGTATCATTGAGAGGCCTGGTTGATGATGAAGATTACCAAGTAGCATGACTCACATAGCTTGATCTACTAGATGAAAAGTTCTAGAAAGCCTATGATCACCTAATTTTCTATCAAAATATACTCAAGAAGAACTATAACCAAAAGGTCTAGCCATGCCAGTTCCAGGTGGGGTACCTTGTGCTAAAGGAAAATCAGAAAGTGGGTACTAATCGAGAAAAGAAAGGTAAGTTTGAAGTTACCTAGCAAGGTCCCTACATTATCACTACATGCTTCGGTTTTGGGGCATATCAACTCTCTACTCCTGAAGGAGAACCATTGAATGATCCTATCAACATCATTCATCTCAGGAACTTCTATGCCTGACGGCTAGTTGTTTATTCCAGTTATATGAGAAAATCCTTAAAAAAATATAAAAGTCCTGAAAAAAATCTCAGAAAAAAGTAGAAAATGAAGCTAAAAAAATGGTTGTCTCGGCAAAAACCTGGCAAACAGGCACTTGGACAAAATAAAAAACATCCAAAAAAATAAAAAAACATCAAAAAATTAAAAAAAAAGAATAAAGAGAAAAATTTCGTCCAATGGTGAAAACTTGGCAATCAGGCGCCTTGGACAAGTATGGGTGATGAAAACCTGACAACAGGCATCACACATAATGGACTGTTGCATTATCTATCAAAATCTTGTTCTCCTCCATCTCCACAAAACTCAGCATTTCCCATATTCCCTGGGTGTTCCAACATTATCACACACATCAAACAACAAGATTCAGTCAAGTCTCGGCAACAACATTTTGTACATAATTACTTGTAATTAATCACTCAGTTTGGTCCTTGTATATTCATGACATGTACATTCTTCTCACCATTGCACTAACACCTTGAGCCACCATCATGCTAACCTCCCTTGCATGGTCCTCCATAGTCCTCCTGGCTGGTTTATCAGTTGAATATGACACACACCAAAAACACGAGTCCCATTGCATCCATTGCATCAGCTCCATACCTGCATTTTCATATAGATCATTTCATTGCATCATTGCATTGTTAGGATCATTGCATTGCATCATAAAAATATTAAGTACATCCATTGCATTACATCACAAGTACCACAATATATATCAAATGCATAAGCATACATCTAGGTGCATATATCTAAACATTTCATCCTATATATACATAATCATAAAACATCACATCTTGTAAGCATCAATGTCAGTACTCATAAAAGCATATGCATCATAATATCATATCAATAAAAGCATGAGAATCATACATCATCTAGAGCAACATAAGAGTCATCAATAGATCATCATATATATATATCAAATCATGAGTATAGTGTTTGTCAATAAATACATAGCCGTGCACCTAGGTGTTGATATACATATACATCTCAAAATACAAAACTATGTTTCAAAAAATCCTCTGAAGGAATCATGCCGATGGCTGAGATCTCCCTCCTAGTGGTGCCTGTGGTGGCATCCCCACTGACCCCTGAGATGCAGAAGCTTGACCTGTACTCTATGACCGAGATCTCTTAGTGAATACCTGTCTCTGGGCCTCAGAGACTAGATCATGATATAATGCCTGATAGTGGGATGCCTCTCTGCCTGCCCTAGTTGCATCCATGTGAGCGGAAAAATCCTCTCCCACTACCTGTCCCATCCCACCTGCATTGGCTGCCTTCCTAGCAATATCTTGCTCAATCCTATAAGCCTCATCTCGCCTCTGTGTTGCATCCCTCTCTGAGGTTAATGCTATGATCTACTCTGTTGCATGATCCATCTGCTTAATCAAAGTACCCAACTGACTTGTAAGTGTACCTATCTTAGTCCGTAGCTCAGTCGCATCCTGAGTCATGTCCACCATCGAGAACTCTCCTGAGTCAACTTTGCCCTGTAAGGTGTTGATTCCACCCTCTACCCTATCTGCCCGGGCTGTCTCTCCAGCTAGTAGACCATGTACACGGGTCATCTCATTCTGTAGGCTGGCCTCTGATACCTCTGCCATCCCCATTAGCCCCCGTAGTCTTGCGCACTTAGTCTGTAAACTATCTCATTCGATGATGACAGTGTCATGAGTATCCTATGCCACGTATCCTTCTAGTGGCCCCTACGGCCCCTGTTATACATGTACCTATGATGGCACCTAAGGTGCCTGTACCTATCCCTATGTGGGAAATTAGGGTGCCTGGTCCTATCCATCCCTTGGTGGCCCCTATGGCCCCTGATTCTATCCAACCCCTACCTATGCCTCTGTCCAAGGTCGAACCCATCTCTGATGTGGCCTCCTCCTCTGCCCCGCTACTGAGGTCTCAGGGGCATCTCCTATATTTTTCCTATCATCCACCTCCATCTCTCCTGTCGGTTTCTCATGGGCCACTACCTATACTGGATTTGTGAGCCATAAGGGTGTGTGTGTGTGGCCCACTGGTGCAGAGAACCCTAGGATTTAGCTCAAAACCCTAGCCCCAGTAATTTTGAACAAGTTTTGATACAAGTCTTTCAACAAGCAAGTCATATTTTGCCTAGTCGCTCAGTCGCGGAGCCAACAAAGAGCAGAAAAGTAATGCATCGCACACTCGTGAGCTAGTTATGAGTTAAGTTTATTAGTGCACGAGTGTGCGACGAGGAACTAGTCGCTCAGTCGCAGACGGCTAGCAGGAAAGATAGTGCGCGACAATGCGACGAGCAGCTCATCGCCCAGTCGCGAGTCAATTCACAGTCAGATAAAACACGGTGCGACAGCGCGACGGTGAAATCAATCGCTCAATCACAAAGACAAACAGTTCAGTCCTGGTGTGCGAGTGAGCGACACCTTGTGCATCGCAAGGTCGTAGGTGACTCGACGGTTAAGTGAAAAGCATGACAAGTGCGCGACAAGCAGTAATCGCTCAGTCGCAAGGCAAAGGTCAGCTCGGGAGGAGAAGGTGCGAGTACGCGACATGAGCTAATCGCTCAGTCGCAAAGAAAAGATTAGCTCAGATGAGCTCATCGCTCAGTCA
>MU224545.1:1547681-1561716 GCA_018584345.1 Thuja plicata
CTATATATATATATATATATATATATATATATATATATATATATATATTACATACAATTTAAATATGAAGATATTATGTGATATATTGTAAAATACATATTAATATATAATATATAATATATGATATATAATGTAATATTTAATATTAATATATATTATATAATATCTAATGTAAAATATATATTATATAATATTTAATATATAATAGATATTATATAATATTTAATATGTAGTAGATATTATATAATATTTAATATATATAATATATAATCTAATATATAATTTTTGATATATAATATATCATATGAAGTATGGAGAAATGAGAAGGAGAAAGAGGTTGGAAATAAATTAAGAGGGATTTTTGGGTACCCGATTAGGCTCAGTATTGCTTTGTACTTGGTCAACTCTTCAAATGTCACAAAAATGTGTTTTTCCACTGTTTCTCTGAGTTCCAGACTTCGACCATGTAGTTGACGACTTTTTTTTCACCCGAATTTGATGAAACAAAAAGGGTATCTTAAGGAGATTATCATCTTTCTATCGATATAATTGATGTCAAATTTTGAATTCGGTAAGTAATTATTAGTTATTTTCTAATTAAGCTACCTCTAAAGTGCTGATTTATATACTGATTGAAAAACAACTATAACTTTCAGATGGTATAACATTTTTGAAATCCAAAAAATGCGTCACATTCTATGCTTCGCCTACTATAAGGGAATTTTTTTTTTGAATTTTGTAAAGTTTTCAATGAGTTAAGGTGGTCAAACACGGGAGTTTTTTTATTCTGAAAATGCTGTAGAAAATAATTCATAATTAATTATGTTTTTGGAATAAAATTAAAAAAAAATATGTGTCACATTCGGGCATGAGTCTACTACTTATATATAAAATCTTATAATAAAATAATATCATTTGATTATGATTAAGGTGGTTAGACATACACCTACTTCTTATATTTTCCTGAAATTTTTGTACTGCTGCATTGAAATCTATACTTTTCACCAATCATATTAACTTTTTTTTTAGAAAAGGCCTATTGTTTAGAAACTACATTCAATTTTCTACAGATTCTATTCTTACACCTTTTTGATAGTAGGTTGATAGCTAGTTCAAATTTTCACATCAAGTTGACTAACCCTGATTTGCTGATTTTTCATTGCCACTTAAGGGCATAGTTTGGCCCCTCATGATCTTGCACATATCCTTTTGTTTTGTTGGAAGTGATGAAGTGCATGAATTTCTTCAAGACTTTCACAACTGCAAAAGCCTTCCTCTCTACAAAATTTTACTTAATCTCATAATCCTTTAGAGTCTTGGACTAGAAAGCAATAGTGTGTTCTCTTGTACCTTCTCTTTTTTCTGTGCTAACACCAATGCAATGTTGAAATCACTCGCATAGATATACATGATGAAGTCCTTTGATAAATCAAGGATCACCAAGATAGCTATGGATGCAATAGCTTCTTTTATCTTTATGAAAACCTCTCTTTCTTTTGGGGCCAATTTGAATGGGATATCTTTCTTTAGCATTAGTGTGATAAGTCTCACCAGTCCAGCAAAGTTTGTGATAAACTTGCTAACAAAATTAATCTTTCCAAGGAAAGACAATACTCCTTTTTTCTTCATTGGTGGTGGCAGCTCTCGGATGGATCTAACCCGGTTAGGATCGATTGCCACATTTTATTTTAATAGTACATGCCCAAGTAGCTTCCCCTGGGGGACTCCAAACACATACTTCCTTGGATTCAAATAAATGCAGAACTCCTGGAATTTTTGGAACACAAGTTACAAATTATTAAAATGCTTTGTGGAAGACTTTGAAAACATAGTAAGATCATCAAGATAAATCAGAATAATCTTGTTGATCAGATCCTTGGAAGCGATGTCCATTACACGTTGGAAAGTTGCACCAGAATTCGATAAGATGAAATGCATCTTTTTGTATGTGAATGTTCCCCACTTGGTAGTGAAAATTATCTTGTTTTTATCCTCCTCTTTTACAAGCAATTGGTTATAACCTGAGAATTCATCGAGGAGAGAAAACATCTCTAGTCCAGCAACTGATTGTAGAATCACTTTCATAGATGGAAAGGGGAATGGTCCTTTAAGGACACTCCATTCAAATTGTAAAAGTCTACACATAGGTGAATATCTCTATTCTTATTTTTGACAAGAAATATATTGGATATCCATGTGTTTCTCTTTATGGGGTAAATGATACTGGAATCAACAAGCTTTGTTAATTCCTGAGCCATTAGAGACTCGATCTTGGAGTTCAAAGGCCTTTTCTTTTGCTAGATTGGCTTCGCTTCTTCAGTCAACTCAATAGGATTTTGGATAACCAACGAGCCATAACCTTTGAGGTCGTCATATGACCATGTGATCACACACTTATATTTTTCACATAGTTCTTTACGCTGGTCTCGGTTGTCCTAAGGAACATTGTTCCCAACCATGAGCACTTTTCCTTCCCTGACCTCTAGGTCACTATAGTCGCACTCATTGGCCTTGAACTTCATCCTATTTGTTTTGGCATCATCACAAACAAAGATGTTCTCTAGAGTGATCAACCCTCTAGGAATCTTGTTTCCTCTTGACTGAATAACTTGATGTTCATAAGCTTCTGCAATCTTCGGCTGCAATTGGTCAGAAAACTCTCCACAATGTTGTATAAAATAAGCGATATGCTAATCACTTTCAAAAACCTCCTATTTTTTATCATTATCAGGCATGACGAACCTTACATTTATGTAGACAACATTCTTATTCTCTATCAAGTCAGAAGTAGGACTGAAACGGGAGCCAATAGTGGCTAGGTTATCCGCAATAGTGTTCATCTTTTTGGGGATGACTTGGATATTGAAAGCATCAAAGATTTCCATTAAATCTCACACTTAATGGAAATAGGAGCACATGCATACATGTTTTGCAATAGCCATATTTTATACTTCATGAACTATCAATTTAGAGTCTCCAAGTAATTTCAATTGCTTGATTCCCATCCGCTCTGCAAGACTCATCCAATGGATGAGTCCTTCATATTCTGCTTCATTGTTTGAAGAAGGGAATAGGAAACAAAAAGATCTCAAAGTTATTTTTCCAGTAGGAGAAGTTAGACAAACACCCACACTAGATCCTTTCTTGCATATGCCACCATCAAAGTGTAAAGTCCATAGAGAAGATCTTTTACTTTCGTTATCCTCAGCCTCAGTCACATCATCTTTGGTCACCCGGGGAATAGCCTAATCTTCTTCATAAATCACATAGGTGTCAACATGAGTGGAGTGTTAATGTGAAAACTGACTAGCATTAGTATAGTATTTCAAAAATGCCTCCCTTGTTCCTTCATACTCGGGGATCTCCTCATTTTCAATAAGCTCTTCAAAACGTGTTTCTTCTTGGAACTCAAAATTGGTTAACGCTTTGAATGCTACATGCTCAATGTGTTACAACTTAGAGAATATTTTGAGCTTGGCTCCATGATTTTTCCTAAGGATAAGATGTGACCAATCCAAGGGAATATACCTACATATCCTAGCAGTGAAATCATACGAGAGACAGAGCCTAAAAGAAGCGCAAATATCTAACACAACCACTTATTGCAATACTGTGATACTTGGACATACATACAAGGTGAGCGGAAGTTTTTTGATTATCCATACCATGTGCACATGATTTCCATCAAGTTCCATGACACCTTTATTCAAGGTTTCATATTAGAGATTTAATTCCTCAACAATTTGCTTGGGCATGACTATAGTACTAGTGCCACTATCAATCATGGAATTATGTAATAAATTACCATTGAAAATGAGAGTCAGGTAGAAGGGGGTAGGATTGGGTCTCTCTTCCTTCACATTCATACTAGGAATTCATTGATTCACAAGAGAAGTGTGAGCACTTGCCTGATTACTAGGATTCATAGGCTTACTTAGAAACCCCCTATCTTTTTCTTGCATTGTGGTGATCTTCAGGTAAGATTGTAGCTTTTCCAAACCAGATAGTACCTCTTGAAGTAAGGACTTAAGTCATGGAATATTTAGGATATCCCACAAGGACACGCTCGAACGAGCCTTCATCAGTTTCTCAACCACATTCAAAGTGGTCGATACAGTTCTCCTTGGATCATATTTATAAGTTGTTGTCTCCTTCGGCATTAGGTATGGAGGAACAATAGCGAATTCATATGCATATTTACTCATTCTAGGCTTTTCTTGATGGGTCACTTACTCTCCTTTGTTTTTCCTTTTGGAGCAAAACTTATAATTTGAGTGTACTTGTGGCATCTTGGATGTAGATGCGGAAGAATCACTACAACCAAAACAAATTGTGACCAGTACCTCCTCATCCTCCATCTAGGAGAACAATGTGTGATGAGAGGCGATCTCAGTTTCTCTCTCCATAGACATAATTTTCATATGAGTATCTAATGCAGTACTCTCCATGCTTGGAGATGCATAAACGCTAGGGTTAGCAAAAATACCTTGGGATCTTTTCTCTTCCACCAGTTGTTGCAAGTTTCCTCATGGGAAATTATGGGGTATGTGTTTTGTATTATAGGGGAAGCACTATGCGTTCTAAGTATCATCTGCCAAGTTGTTCTAGCCAGGGACTAGATCTATGTTCTAACTCAATGAAACATCTTGCAGAGGTGAAGGAACAGTAACTAGTTGGTTATCTTCTTGGGGCTGGCCAAAATTTGAGCCTCCATAATTCTGGTTATTTTAATAATTAGGTTTCCTAGACTTGTAGTTCTAGTAAGGAGGCTTAGAAGAGGAATATTTCTACCTCTTCAGGTTGATGATCTCATTTGATAAATTTTGTATTAGGTTCTTCATGTCACTTACCTCAAATGCAAGTGTAGCGGGAGCATCTGCATTATTAGGATGAGTTGTTGAGGTACTAGGTTGTGGATTTGGGTAGTAATAATGTGATTGGGGAGTAGGTGCAACACTTGGGTTGGACTCAATTGGAAGAGGACAAGCTTGCAAGTTCAGGAAGATAGGCATGATAGGTCTAGGCGACAGTTAGCCTACATCTATAAGGATATTATCTTCCCTCACAACAATTATATAAGCATCAGGTAAAGTAAGTCCACCCATAGAATGAATCATTACAATTATGTTAGGGTTAAAAGCTTTAATATAGAAGACATAATCTATATCAGTAGGAGGTTGTGTGGAAGTAAGGATTCTATGCTAGCTTTTGTTGAATCTAGTGTTAAAATTTTTAATGGCTTCCGGAGAACACCTCTTGATGGTGATCAGATGTTGGAGTAATGAGGATTTGTCTCCCTTGTCTAAAAACCTCTCATAAAATGGATTTCCCAACTCATTTCAATTATAATAGAGTTGGTTGGAAGAGAGTGGTACCAATCTTGAGCCTTTCCATTGAAAGATGCTACCAAAAGCCTCAGAGCCATGTCTTGATCTATTATATTGTGTAGTATACAAACATTTTCTACATCCTACATATGTTCTCTGAGAATCTTGAAGTCTTCTCTAGAAAACTAATGTAGAACTTTAAGTTCTAAAGTGGGAATCTTCCTCTAGACAACTGGAGGGATAGGGGGAACTATAGGACTTTGAATATTCCAAGCCATGAAGCTCCTAGGAGGATTCTGGGCCATTTGCAGTTATTGCTGAGCTTGACCCTACACATATTGACCTCTATAGCTCAAAAAACCAATGGAGGGACAAGAAAATATGTTCTAAATATAGTTTGAGACCTAGTGACTGGTCTGTGGCTCATACAACCACTCAAAATTTATATTAAGTTTGTTATGTCCCACCCAATATGCCAAAAAAGAATTGTTGATTCCTAAAATTTCTCTCAGGTTCACAATCGAAGAGAAGCTTCAGTGAATGAGCGACCTAATGCTTTTCCCTAAAAAACCTCCACAATTTTAAAAGTTGGCTCTTCATTTCATGTTGAGGGAAAATGGAATAAGTGTGCTAAACTAATAAGGTGATAGGCAAAAAACTAGAACACCTTAAAAAACCCAATTCATAGGTTATTCTGAAAGATGGAATATCAAGGAAAATTATTGTATTCAATATGGATTCAGAACAATCATAGATTTAAGAACAACTATTTAGACATAAAACAAAGCATATAATGATTTATAATGCATTGAAAGATACAAATACTACATTTATAATAAGTATATGAAGCATATTATCTATGCATATTGTTGACACGTAAAATTGATCTCAGATTCACAACATAAGGGAAGCTTTAGTGAAATGGGGACCTAGTGCTTTTAACTGAGCAACCTCTCAGATTTTAGAAGCTATCCCTTCATTTCATTTGAGGAAAAATGAAGAAGTATAGTAAAATACTAAGGTGATGCACCAAAATTTAGAGCACCTGAACAAACCCAATGCACAAGCTATTCTTAAAGATGGAATAGCAAGGCAAAATCTCAGATTCAATATGAATTTAGAACAATCACAAATCTAAGAACAACTATTTAGACATAAAAAAAAACATATAATGATTTATTACAAAATAGAGAAGATGCTAGCATAATCCACTCAATAGAAATTAGATATGCATATACTGAAGTCAATAACAAAACAGAAAACATTCATGCGACAAAAGAATTACAAAAGAGACCAAAGGGTTGATTAGCACAATTGATATATTGATAATTCAGAAGCACACTATAGTGTTAAGGCTTGAAAAATAGTTTTTCAATCAAAGTAGAAAGTCATGTACATTATAAAAATTCAGGCCATATATACTAGCTGAGAGAACATCCATGATTACATCCAATAGCATATAGTTTGGAAACTATAGTGCATGGGAAACTCCATGGAACTTATAAAATGAAACCTTTATTGTTGGCCTAGAAACGCAATAGCCAGTTCCTGGTCCATTATTAAAAGTCATATAGTTTTTTTTTGCTTTGCAACAACGCTCGCACAAAAAAAAATCAACTCTTTCCTAAAACATTGTGCACAACAGAAAACAAACTGAGCTCGTCGCAATAAAGAGATGCATGGAAAAATGGCATTGAAACTCTTTTGAACCAAAAAATTTAGTTCCCAAAACAAGTGGGAGACCAACATGTGTATCACTTTTAGAAAATGTCAATCCCACCATGGAAAAGTATCTCGGATGCAAAGGAAGTGACATGCGGCACGTTGGTGCTGAAATTGGCTCTTCGGAGAAAGAAACCTCTTCAAAATCCCACAAGACATCCACATGTAAGACTTGGGATAAGTCCAGGCTCAACAATGAAAAAGGTATGTTGTGAGCACTCGAAGGACACGTGGCATCAGGCAGGGCCTTCAGCGAAATAAAAGAAAAAAAATGCTCCAAAGCAACATCGTGATGACAAAAGGTAATACGCTTGTTGTTTCCTTTAAAATAAAATCCGCTAAGAGGAAAACAAAATAATCTAAGGAAAAAAATCATTAGCGGACTTAGGTGAAAAAATGGTTCACGCATACATTGAACTAATAAATATTAGTTTCACAAATATGAACTTAAGGTGGTCAGCTATTTTTTGATATGTTCTTCAACGCTTTATTTGGGGGTTATATTACAAGTCACATAGTAGAAATACAAACATGTCACACTGTCTTTATTGGATGTGTTGTTCATTATATGTTTGTGGGTGGTATCAAACTATTTTTTGTAACATTTGAAACTATGTCTTCCTATAGACCAGATCACTTTGATTTTACAGATCATCTGCATAAATACATTGTGTTTTCAATCGTCTAGACATAGTGAAAGTTCTAAAAAAATATGACACCCACTCTTCAAACACAGTTCAAACTATTAATACCAAGAGAAATAAATTAGATTACTCCATTTTTGTTGGTATGTGCTAGAATGCTTTATTTATAGTTTGTCTTATAAGGACTTAATGTGCATAGAAACACGTTTCATTCTCTAAGTGTTTTCCATAGCCCCCTTCACCTTAATTTGATATTAGTAGATCTATATTCGAATGTCATTTTTTTTAGTACACTTGTTGTATGAACAACTATTTTTTATTGAGTATACTCATTTCTTTCCCCATCCACAATGTCCATTTTTAGTTGTATTCAACAAAAGTTTTATTTAGTTGGTCGACCAGAAATATACATCATATTGTCTAATTTTATGCGCAATGGATTAGTTCCCAATACATCACGTAATGAAACACAATGTGCATGCCCCTATACTGTATTTCATACCATATTTATATTTATGTGCGCATTTCAATTTGATAATGTTTACAACTATTTTGGTTGGTACTTAGTGATATAAATTTTGATTTGGTAATGTTCCATTTAAGTATAATAATGAATCCAAGAAAATAAAATTGATGACATATGTTACCATATTGTGGATATGTAAAATTGTCTGATTATGTCATACTATTATTTATTATTTAGTAGAGCATATATATATATATATATATATATATATATATATATATATAATTAAAAATAGAGAGTTCAAAAAGAGATAATGTAATGTCCCCATTTTTCAGACTTTGAGATTAGCTTGGTTTGGCGACCCTCGCAAGCTAATCGGGTGTTCAGAGGGGGTCAGATTGTGGAGCCAGCATTGGGATTCCATTCTGGAGATTCAGTTTATCAGGTCTGCTCTTTGTTCGGGTCATTTTGGCTGACTTACTATTTTTAGTAAGTGGAGTTTTTGGTATGGTCAGCATTGGCAGGGTGTCTGCACAGAGCATCAGATATCTTAGGATCGAGTTTCAGAGAATCTCCAGTTTGAGGGACTTACTATTTATAGTAAGTCTATTTTTAGCAGTGGCTATTTTTGGCTGGGCAGTTGGTCCTGGTGCTTGTCAGAAGTTTGATGGTTGCAGTGAGATGGATCAATGGCTTTAATTTTAAAGGTGTTATTAAATTAAATTATATTGATTTAATTTAATAACTAATGACTTTATAATATTATATTATAAAGTGGGAGTATTTAATAAAGCCAATTAAGTGAAATATTAAAAAAGTTCTTTTTCAAAAAAGCTATATATTTTGCTCGAAAAAGCACTTTCATTCATTCATTATGTAATCATATTATTTTATTGAAGTTTGTGAAGAATTTCCCTGGCTAGGGTTTCGAGGACGGATTCCTCTTTCTGGTGATTTGAGTCATTGCCTGTAATGGTGAATTTCACAACTGATTAGTTCTGTATCTCAATTCAATGTTGTTGTATATTGAATTGATTGGAAGTTTCATTTCCAGACTTTGAATGCTGATATTTTATGAAAGTGTGGGAGAGAAAGTTGTAGCTGTGAATAGTGCTGATGAATAGTGCCGCGATGAACAGTAATTCCATACAGAATGAACAGTAATTCTGTACAGTCGTGAATAGTAAAAATGTTACAGTGTCACGTGAATAGTAAAAATGCTATAGTGCTGCCGTGAACAGTAAATTATAGATTTTTGGAGCAATTCCAGCTTTTTTATCCATCACATTTTGCATTTCTTTGAGAGTAGATTTCTTTGGGGATTGGTAGGTTTGTTTTAAATTTGCTGCTGGGAGATTGTAGACTGATTTATATCAGAATTTCCTAATAGAAGTCAAAGGGAATTAATTTTATTCATGGCATGCATCGTCTTAAGTTTCATTGTCAAAGATGTATATTTCTCATTTGTAACCAGTGTTTATAAGTTCCGATAAAATACAAAAAATATTTGCATTGCCATTGTTAGTCATTTGGAGTTTGCAAGCATATCTCTTTTAGTTTGGCATTTTAAAACAATCAGCATGGAAAACAACGTTATATTCCTTGTGCAAAGTGTCTGATGAAATTCTCAGGTTAAGAAACTAAAAAATCAGAATTGCAAGGGATATTACATTGGTATCAGAGCTTTCCTGCAAAGTGTTTGACAAATTGTCAAACATCTAGAATTAAACCACAGTTCAACGTTTGTCAAAGTTAGAGCCACAAGGGGTTCTTACAGATAAGTACAAAGATCAAAATACCCCAGGAGGCAAGGCTTCACACCAAGCATACCGATTGTCCATCAAGCATCTAAAACCTTCAAATACATCAAGAATAAAAAATAATGAATATCCATCATATACAACTGAGGAATATACAAATAAGAGGAAAGTAAAATAAAACTAGTGCAACAGATGGGCATAAGGCTGAGACCAAGTATTCCACCCTTTCAGGCCTTCCATCCAAGTGATATTCATTCTATTTTGGATCTGATCCAGCATAAGAATCTTCTCGTCTGAATCATTTGTGTTCTTCTTGATCTCCTGGTTCAGCAAAGCCACCACATCTTTAAAAGCGGAGAGGTTGTCCATGGTTCTCCTCGAGTCATATCTGTTCTTCATCTCGAACATTGTGGCATGCCCAACTTTGAGGAATCTTTTCAACTTTTCACGATCAATCATTATAGAAATCATGACCTGCGAGGCAATTTTAAAAAAAGTGAGTCTTTGAAAAGACTCAGTAAGGATTCTGGGATTGTTTTGATACCTGTCTTGATTTCATATTTTCCAAATTTTTCATAAAATGCTAGACGAAAGAATATTCCAAAAAATATTAGAGTCCTTGTTTAAACTATGAATATAGTCAGTGATAATTTCAAATATAGAGACATTATGTGGATAAGATATGCCAAAAAGTAACCAGATTTATCTAGCAATAGTATAATCAAATAGAATATGCCTGCAAGTATCAGGTAATCTATAGATATTACAAAATTACATGACATTATGGCCTTTTCTAAGAGGCATTCTATCAAGAAGCATGAGCCATTTAAAGCACCTGATTTTTGGCTCAACCTCATTCTTCCAAAGATTCTTGAAAAAATTCTTCCAAACAGTGACATCTAAATCCGTATACCAAAATGTATTGATATGATTAAAAATGTTGTTATTATAAGCCAGAATATTGTAAATTTTTTTAGCCTTAATCACAGTCCCATCAGGCCACTTCATATCAAGGAACCTATGAGATTCAACTTGGAAAGTAGTAGGAAGGTCCTTGCACGCTCTGGAAATTGAATTATAGGTATTCTTTTGAGAGATCAGAATGTTATAAGCAGATCTGAGACTCTCCCAACTTATAAGCCTATCATGTTCAAATAGGTATATAAGTTGGTAAATTCCCAAACCAGCCCAAGCTTTGGCCAAGCAACCTTGAGAAAGGGCTAGGGGCTTACCAGATATGCAAAGGTTCCACCAAATGGACCGCTCTCCAAAAATAAAATTATTATCATGGAAGGATCTGACAAGGAGGAAAATCCTAACATGCTCCCAAGCCTTCCAAACGGATTTAAAAATAGCAGATCCATGAACAATAACAGGGAAATTCCCCTCAATAAGATCTCCAAGAGGGAGATTTTCCATGACTTAGATTTTTAGGAATGCCACATTGGATATTATTCCTAATCAGGACCTTCCATGGTTCATACCCTTCAAGAGAGTGAAATATCCATTTGGCTGCAAGGGCTATGCCTTGCAGCCTTAAATCCTTAAGCCCTAGCCCCCTCAAAATTTTATCCCTGTGACACCACTCCTATTTGATAGAGTGCATCTTCTTATTTCCTTTACCATCAAACCAAATAAAATTCGTGATGGTCTTTTGAATTTCCAGAATTTTATAATTGCTAAACATCTAGGAGGATGAATAGTAGATGTTGTAGGAAGAGAGGATCTTTTGGAAGACTTGAACTCTTCCTAGCATGGAGAGAGATCTATTATGCCACTTGGTAAACTTTTTACTAATTTGTCTTTAATCCATAACCACATTTCCTTGAGTGAGGGCTCCACAGAAAATGGTATGCCAACGTAGCGTACAATTTTATGAGGACCCCCCAATTGGTATCCATATTTAATAATCCAATCTAGACGCCAGTTATCCCACCCCAAGATGTTTGACTTGGATTGAGATAACCGAGCACCAGATATAAAGCAGAAGAAGTTAATTTTACTGTGGAGATTCTCAAAGTTAGTCTCATTGAATTCAAAGAACAAGGCGGTATCATCAACGAATTGGCACTGAGTAAGATCATAATTATCTGGTACAATTATCCCTTTAATACAAGGAGAAATAGAATTGTCTTTGAGGATGTAATATAGAGAATCTGAGGCAATCACAAAGAGACAAGGGGAAAGGGGGCATCCCTTCCTTACGGATCTACCAAGCATAAAAGGGGGGAGAGGGAGCCATTAATATCAATTTGGGCTGAAGTATCTTTGAGTAAAACCAAGATCATCTTGCAGAAAAAGATGGGGAAACCAAAGGCCTCAAGAATCATGAGAATAAATTCTCATTCCACTCTATCATAGGCCTTTTCAAAGTCAAGAAGAAACATGGCCACTTTTTGATTAGAATGATTAACCCAGTTCATGGCCTCCCAACTAGTGATCAGATTCTCAAGAATGTATCTTCCCTTTATAAAGCCGGTTTGAGTGGGGCAGATAAACTTTGGGAGGATTCCTTCAAGTCTAAGAGCCAAGATTTTAGCAAGAATCTTGTAAGAAACATTAAGGAGGGTGATGGGTCTCCAGTTTTTTAGGAGAGCCTTATCCCCATCTTTAGGAATTAATTTGATGAACCCTCTGTTAATAGAACTGCCAAGGGATCCTTTATTGAAGGCTTCAATATAAATATTGTAAAGGTCGTTACAAATCCAATTGATATTGGATTTATAAAATTTAATAGGCGAGCCATCAGGTCCCAGGGCCTTATCAATATTTAAGGTGGAAATAGCATTATGAATCTCTTCAAGAGAAATTTCTTTGTTTAGCAACTCAGAATCGCACAAGGAGATTTTGTTGGGGATAATACACTGGCACTTGTCTCTGAGAGACATAGCCTCAACATTATCTTCAGAAGAAAAGAGCTTTTGGTAATTTAAAGAGAAGGCTTCCATAATATCCTTAGGGCTTGTTATTTCAACACCATTATCATTAAGTCTTTCTATGGATTCATTAACCTGCTTCTGCTTGATAAGGTTGAAAAAGAATTTTGATCCTCTATCTGCATGCTGCACCCAATGTGCCCAAGATATAATAATAGCTCCCCTGGTTTTGAAGTGCTGATGTATTCTAAGCCTATTCCTAGCACTACAAAAATTAATGGAAAAGCTAGTGTTGGAGGGATTAGATTGAATGTTTTCCCCTTTTGGCGCAGACATCGGTTCAGCTGGAAACAATGGTTCTTACACTGGCATCTCTTCCTATTTCATTCCCAAACCACCATCTTTGAAGACGTCAGTTCAGCACCGATGTCTTTGGAGACGTAGGTTTGGGGATTGGCGTCTTCACAAACGTCGATTTAGGAACTGGCATCTCCGGTCTGAAACCAAATCTACCCGCATTAAATGCCCCATAACCCACCCAGAAAGCATTAAAAACTTTGACAAAACTACAAGCAAGGTCTCGGTTGGGTTAATCACCGGTACTGGCCACTCTACAGGTCTCCTATGTGTATGAACGTGCTCTCCCAACTACCCCAACATCCTCTCATCAACCATGTTTTCTTTCCAGAGCTCTCTTTTCACCTAATCAGTATTCACAAATGACCTTCTTTAAGCCCCCCAGCCCCTCTTATAGCCCCCATTTTCCCAAAACTTTTCCCGCTCCATTTTCCTTCCCCCGCCTATATATTTTTGTATAATTAGTTCCATTGTACAGCCTAAATGCGCAGAAACCCCAAAAACATTTACAAAATTGCAAAAATTCCAAAAAAATCAAAAAATTGCACAAAATTACAAAAAAATAAAAAATATCCAAAATCTTGTAATAAACCCTTGTTTATTTCTGCATCGCTCAGTTTTCAATTTTTAGTGATGTTTTGACTCCTACAACTAAAATCAAACTTTTTTAATCAGTTTTGCGACCAACTATCCTTGCTCCTCATTATGTTCTCAGCTATTACCAATGAATATCTTTTCAAATCCAGTCACACCCAATCTTTTCCCATCAGGATAAGGCGTACTAGGACCCCTAGGAAGACCCCATGACCCATTTTGACCCATTTGAATGCTCATGTGTGTCCTAAGGGGTCGTAGGACCCCTTGGGACACACTTGAGCATTCA
>MU224545.1:1572209-1588696 GCA_018584345.1 Thuja plicata
CCTAGGAACCCTCTATGACCCCTTTGGAAACCTTTTCGATGCCTTATACTGGTGTAATTAACCTATATATTAATATGTCCTATATAATATATATTATATATATACTATACTTGATTTTATTATATATTGTTAGTGAACAAATTTGTCTTTTATAAAATTATCTCAAACTGGCTCCTAGATGCCCAAATCAATAAGACAAACTCTATGACTAACAGTTGGGTCACTTTGCAATGGAAGTGCATAAGTTCCCTCTGTATTGTCTTGGGTACAGCCCCCCATATAAGATCTTTAATTAATACCCTAAACTACAAACGAGAATGCTTTTAACCTTAAAGCACGAAAGGCATACAAACATCTATCTATAAACAAAGAGTAGATGAGAAAGAAAAGATCATTAAATCAAGCACAAGGTAAATGACACTGAGTTCATTTATCAAACCTGACATAACAAAGAGTGCAGGAAAGAAAACACAATATTATCTATGGAATGCATTCATTTCCAAAGCTCACAGGCCTAGTGATAAACATGAATAGGAATATGTATGAAGCATAAAATTCAAAAGTAATTGACTAAATTCACAGATTCATCCAATCCAAAGATAGATGCTCAAATTCACAGATTTGATGTGCAACAATATTTTTATTTTGAATAAACATAAAAAATAACATAGATCTCTTTGCTCCTCCATTACAATAATACTATTTCCAACTCAAAAATACTTTATCCCTTTCCTGCAATAACAATAGAAACATAAAAACTCTCCTCCAGAAAATACACAGTCCTACCCCAAAAAGAATAACCAAAACCGGAACCCCTCTCCCCTCTATTGTTGGCCTCTTTATCTTCTTTACGAACACCTTTTTTTCAATTATGAAAACTAATTCTTGATATTCCCTTCATTTTCAAACATTAATCTGTTTTAAACTTTTCCATGGACATGCGACTTCTTGAAAAAGTTCCCCCTTGCATCTGTATAAGGTTTATAATTTTATTCACATTATAAACATTATCATAAACAAGAAAATGTGGTGTCAAAACTGATGTTGACAGCTGGACCTCTGCACCCGTGGCTATCCCACAATCTCCAATGGACCGCTATGTGTTATGAAAGATTGTCAAGCTCCATATATGTTATGTTGTGTGCATGAAATCCGCTCAACTCTTCATTCTTCTACAAACATCACCTCTTTGCATCTAATAAACTCCCATGGTGGATCAAGCATCCCATCAAATTCGATGCCATTGAGCCTCAGTATTGAAGACCTCCCGAAAATGAAATCATTTTCATCCTTTCCTCTTTTTTCAAGTGTCACCGATTCTAAGAAGGATTATAATATTTGATTCAACATTATAGAAACATCTGTGTTTACTTAACACCACTGCTTTTCATTATTATGACTTTTTGGGTTATTGCCAGGTATATTTCCTCATGCATGTGACATTTTTGATCACCCAAAAAGCATTTTGTTTAACAGTTTGTGTGTTTGTCTATGCTGTCGTGTTTTTCTTGGAGATTCCTTCCATCATATGCATGATTTTACTGATGAATCTCTAGCTATAATCAGAGTTGCTGACATAGATGCCATTCTTTCTAATGATGTGCGCTAGGGAGAATGAATCTATAGGGAAAGATTCATTACTTTGTGCAACCCAAAGGATGATGACATATTGTTTGCTTGATCCCAAATTCTCATCTGTTTAGTCATCTTTCCCTATGCTTTATTATGGTCTTATTTGGCTCTGCAATTCTTTTACTGCAGCATAGAGTTCTTTGTAGATGAACTACCTCATCAATTAGTCTAACTATTCCCTAGATTGGGTTGTCTGAAAGAAATTTCAATCCATAAGCTTTAGCTCCAATCACGAGTCTCATACAAGATTCCATATTTGGTACTCGCACCCGTTATATCTCTAAATTAAGGCACACAACCATGTGATGCATATTCTTATCATTACCTCTTATATCCCAATGAAATCCATGTTGTTTCAAATTCATGGAGTTGCTGACTAAACTCGGGTGCAGAAAATCATTGTCACCTCCTATGGGAGTGATGAGAATGACATACTTTATGAGTTCTTGTTGTGTGCCGACTCTCTTAGCAAAATATTAGAAGAGTTTTAACAGGCCATTCCATATTTTCTTGCATTATCGTGGTGGCATGAGCTCCATTGATTTTGACCCAGTTAGTATATGTCCCGTGTATAACCACATGATGAGATGGAATTATTGTGCATTTCATATCTCGACGGTCCTTGCCAATTATACCTGTGATGTAAGTATGTTTATCAGGCATCAGTGGGTGAAATTGTCGCTGAACTTGACAGATTTACTTTGTCAATCACTTTGATCATTCCACTTTCATAGGGGATGACTGTGGCATTTCTTTAACTGAAGGGCTTCTTGAGCTAAATCTTCCTTGATGGCATAAAGCACATGTCATGCAGGATTTTTATTACTAAGACTAGTTCAACACAATTCCTTTAATATAGATAATTTCCAGACAATTCAAACCTTCAAGTATTGAGTGGAATGGGATTGTGAACTTCATATTTGGATTTGAACTCTGAGGCTTTTGAAGTAAATCCACTGGACTGCCTAAAAATATGAACTTGAATCTAAATTTGAACTAAGATGAATCAGGATAAGCCATTGAACTTGCATGAGAAAAGGTGAACCACTTCGAACTACTACGAATTGCTTTTGAACTTAGTTTTGAAGAGGTTCGAGGCCTAAAACTGAAACTTTAAATACCGGGGTCATTGTGGGTACCAACATGGGCTCTAACTATGGGAGTCTTTTTGGCACAAAAGTAGAGAACTCCAGCAATCTCTAGGAAAAGATAAGTGCCCTATCCATTGGACGAATAGAGTCACTAAGGAAAGAAAAATTGGGAGTTTCTTGCATAAGGGTGGAGGGGAGCGGGGCAAAACCAACTAGCCTAAACACCTAAACTACAAGCAAGAATGAAGCTTGTACATTATTCCAACTAACACTACACACACAAAAAGAATATTTACAATATATACAAAGGTAGGAAAAGAGCCTACCACAGGAGCCAGAAGTAAGAAAAAGTCATGTGAATCCATTTACCGACTGGAAGAAGTAGGAGCCTTTCCGCAACAATAAATCATGTCTCAATGGAGCAGCTCCAAACCATTTCCTACTAGCGACTTCTTCAATGCTGAACCTCAAGCTAAAGGCACATATAAATATGCTGACCAAGCATTCCTTCCCAAACAGCCATAATTCATCATAGCATTCTTTTTCCCCCAAGGATTGATCTTCAACATCCATCAGGCCAGATTTCAATTCAAACTGAAAAAAAAATGAAGTGTAGAAATCTCTTCAAGAAAGGGTGCACAATATCCAAGAATGTTGTCATCAAGACTCACCCTTTGCATGCTATATTTTTTCTCTCTCAAAGTGTCATCAAATTTTCCAGCATTAATTCCACAACCCAAACCAGCAAAACTACATAAAGAGGAATGAAAAGAGAAATCATTTATCAGTGTTTCATTTTCAACTTGATTTGGATGAATACCTAAATAATTTCAAGAGAAATGATCTGGTTTGAGTGATGATAGAAATTTGTGTATAATGTCTTCTTCTTTGTTGAGAGGGGCATCCTTCAACACACCAGCCAAGTTACTAATAGATTGAAATTCAGCTTCATACCTCCTTTTCTCAAACAAAATTTCAGCAAGAGGTGCTTTAGCCAAAGGTATCTTTAACTCATCACAACCACAAATTTCATTTTCAGATTGACAAGATTTTTCAATGGGCTGACCACCAATTTCACAATGGGATAGGTTACTTTCAGCCTTCTCATTAAAAACAAAACATTCAAACTTTGGTAACATGTTACTGTCAAATTTTTTATAAATAGGAACTTTCAAAGCAAGATGACTATCATCACTTTCGAATCTAAAACTTTCTACATCATGAGGAAATAAAGATTCAGATGCACCTTTATCATCTTTATCCATGAGTTCTTGAGTGGCATCATGATCACCAAAGACTGCATAATTGCTTGAAATGAAGATGATATTACCGGAGGTCCCTCATCATCAACTGTCAGCTCTTCTTTCGGCCTCGCCACCTTTCCTTCATACTCCTTCAGATCCTTGAGTTTGTGGAATCGTGCACAGAGGCTACTCCACAAAAGAGTGCTTGCATGATCATCTTCAATGCTGATGTTATTTTTGATAGCCCGAGAGACACTTTCTTTGTAATTATCCAAGAAATCATGCAACACTTTGTCATGCATTGGATAGATTTCCATAAGGCTGGGATTAGGCCTTTTCTTTATCATGATCTTTCTGGTTTGCATGATGAATTAATAGAGTCACCAAGTTTGCATATACATATATAATATACATACTAAGGAAATAAATTTAGCACTAATCTTCGATTCCAGTTCCCCAACAGAGTCACCAAAAATCTGTTAGTGAACAGATTTGTCTTTTATAAAATTGTCTCAAACTGGCTCCTAGATGCCCAAATCAATAAGACAAACTCTATGACTAACAGTTGGGTCACTTTGCAATGGAAGTGCATAAGTTCCCTCTATATTGTCTCGGGTAAAGCTCCCCATATAAGATCTTCAATTAATCCCCTAAACTACAAAAGAGAATGCTTTTAACCTTAAAGCACGAAAGGCATACAAACATCTATCTATAAACACAGAGTAGATGAGAAAGAAAATATCATTAAATCAAGCACAAGGTAAATGAAACTAAGTTCATTTATCAAACCTGACATAACACGAGAGTGCAGGAAAGAAAACACAATATTATCTATGGAATGCATTCATGACCAAAGCTCACAGGCCTAGTGATAAACATGAATAGGAATATGTACGAAGAATAAAATTCAGAAGTAATTGACTAAATTCATAGATTCATCCAATCCAAAGATAGACGCTCAAATTCACAGATTTGATGTGCAACAAACTTTTTATTCTGAATAAAGATAAGAAATAACACAGATCTCTTTGCTCCTCCTTTATAATAATACTATTTCCAACTCAAAAATACTTTATCCCTTTCCTGCAAAAACAACAGAAATAGAAAAACTCCCCTCCAGAAAATACACAGTCCTCCCCCAAAAAGAAGAACCAGAATCGAAACCCCTCTCCCCTCTATTGTTGGCCTCTTTATCTTCTTTACGAACACCTCTTTTTCAGTTATGAAAACTAATTCTTAATATTCCCTTCATTTTCAAGCATTAATCTTTTTTAAACTTTTCCATGGGCATGCGACTTCTTGAAAAATTTCCTCCTTGCATCTGTATAAGGTTTATAATTTTATTCACATTATAAACATTATCATAAACAAGAAAATGCGGTGTCAAAATTGATGTTGACAGCTGGACCTCTGCACCCGTGGCTATCCCATGATCTCCAATGGACTGCTATGTGTTATGAAAGATTATCGAGCTCTATATATGTCGTGCTGTGTGCATGAAATCCTCTCATCTCTCCATTCTTGTACAAACATCACCTCTTTGCATCTAATAAACTCCCACAGTGGATCAAGCATCCCATCAAATTTGATGCCATCGAGCCTCAGTATTGAAGACCTCCTAAAAATGAAATCATTTTCATCCTTTCCCCTTTTTTCAAGTGTCACCGATTTTAAGAAGGATTATAATATTTGATTCAACATTATAGAAACATCTCTATTTACTTAACACCACTGCTTTTCATTATTATGACTTTTCAGGTTATCTCTAGGTATATTTCCTCATGCATGTGACATTTTTTAACACCCAAAAAGCATTTTGTTTAACAATTTGTGTGTTTGTCTATGCTATCGTGTTTTTCTTGAAGATGCCTTCCATCATATGCATGAGTTTACTTATGAATCTCTGGCTATAATCACATATGCTGACATAGATGCCATTCTTTCTAATGATGTGTGATAGGGAGAATGAATCCACAGGGAAAGACTCATTACTTGGGGCAACCCAAAGGATGATGACATATTTTTTGCTTGATCCCAAATTGTCATGTGTGTAGTCAGCTTTCCCTATGCTTTATTATGGTCTTATTTGGCTCTGCGATTCTTTTACTGTAGCATAGAGTTCTCTGTAGATGAACTGCCTCATCAATTACTCTAACTATTCCCTAAATTGGGTTGTCTGAAAGAAATTTCAATCCATAAGCTTGAGCTCCAATCATGAGTCTCATACAAGATTCCACATTTGGTACCCGCGCCTGTTATATCTCTAAATTAAGGTACAAAACCATGTGATGCATATTCTTATCATTACCTCTTATATCCCAATGGAATCCATGTTGTTTCACATTCATGGAGTTACTAACTAAACTCGGGTGTAGAGAATCATTGTCACCTCCTATGGGAGTGATGGGAATGACATAATTTATGAGTTCTTGTTGTGTGTCGACTCTCTTAGCAAAATATTAGAAGATTTTTAACAGGCCATTCCATCTTTTCTTGCATTATCATGGTGGCATGAGCTCCATTGATTTTGACCCAATTAGTATATGTCCTGTGTCTAACCACATGATGAGTTGGAATTATTGTGCATTTCATATGTCGACGGTCCTTGCCGATTATACCTGTGATGTATGTATGTTTATCGGGCATCAGTGGGTGAAATTGTCGCTGAACTTGACAGATTTACTTTGTCAATCACTTTGATCATTCCACTTTCATAGGGGATGACTGTGACATTTCTTTAACCGAAGGGCTTCTTGAGCTAAATCTTCCTTGATGGCATAAAGCACATGTCATGTAGGATTTTTATTACTAAGACTAGTTCAACACAATTCCTTTAATATAGATCATTTCCAGACAATTCAAACCTTCAAGTATTGAGTGGAATGGGATTGTGAACTTCATATTTAGATTTGAACTCTAAGGCTTTTGAAGTAAATCCATTGGACTGCTTGAAAAGATGAACCTAAATCTGAATTTGAACTAAGATGAATCAGGATAAGCCATTGAACCTACATGAGAAAAGGTGAACCACTTCGAACTACTTTTGAACTTAGTTTCGAAGAGGTTCGAGGCCTAAAACTGAAAATTTAAATACCGGGGTCAATATGGGTACCAACATATATACAATAATATTTTATATATAATATATAATACATATTATATTGAATATATATTTTTACTATATATATTATCTCATATCATATAATATAAAATATATATTACATACAATTTAAATATGAAGATATTATGTGATATATTGTAAAATACATATTAATATATAATACATATAAAATAACATATAATATATGATATATAATGTAATATTTAATATTAATATATATTATATAATATCTAATGTAAAATATATATTATATAATATTTAATATATAATATATAATAAATATTATATAATATTTAATATATAATAGATATTATATAATATTTAATATATATAATATATAATCTAATATATAATATATCATATGAAGTATGGAGAAATGGGAAGGAGAAAGGGGTTGGAAATAAATTAAGAGGGAGAAAGGGGAGGGAAAATTTAAAATTCAAAATTCTACTGAGATTTTTGGGTACCCGATTAGGCTCGGTATTGCTTTGTACTTGGTCAACTCTTCAAATGTCACAAAAATGTTTTTTTCTACTGTTTCTCTGAGTTCCAAACTTCGACCATGTTGTTGACGACTTTTTTTTCACCCGAATTTGATGAAACAAAAAGGTTATCTTAAGGAGATTATCTGCTTTCTATCGATATAATTTTTGTCAAATTTTGAATTCGGTAAGTAATTATTAGTTATTTTCTAATTAAGTTACCTCTAAAGTACTGATTTATATACAGATTGAAAAATAACTATAACTTTCAGACGGTATAACATTTTTGAAATCCAAAAAATGTGTCACATTCTAAGCTTTGCCTACTATAGGGGATTTTTTTTTGAATTTTGTAAAGTTTTCAATGAGTTAAGGTGGTCAGACATGGGAATTTTTTTATTCTGAAAACATTGTAGCATATAATACATAATTAATTATTTTTTTGGAATAAAATTACAAAATAATATGTGTCACATCCGAGCATGATTCTACTACTTATATATAAAATCTTATAATAAAATACTATCATTTGATTATGATTAAGGTGGTTAGACATACACCTACTTCTTATTTTTTTCTTGAAATGTTTGTACTGCTGCATTGAAATCTATACTTTTCACCAATCACATTAACTTTTTTTCAGAAAAGGCCTATTAGTTTAGAAAGTACATTCAATTTTCTATATATTCTATTCTTATAACTTTTTGATATTAGGTTGATAGCTAGTTCAAATTTTCACATCAAGTTGACTAACCCTGATTTGCTGATTTTTCATTACCACTTAAGGGCATAGTTTGGCCCCTCATGATCTTGCACATATCATTTTGTTTTGTTGGAAACGATGAAGTACATGAATTTATTCAAGCCTTTCACAATTGAAAAAGCCTTCCTCTCTACAAAATTTTACTTAATCTCATAATCCTTTAGAGTCTTGGAGTAGAAAGCAATGGGGTATTCTCTTGTACCTTCTCTTTTTTCTGTGCTAACACCAATGCAATGTTGAAATCGCTCGCATAGACATACATGATGAAGTCCTTTGATAAATCAATGATCACCAGGATAGGTGTGGATGCAATAGCTTCTTTTATCTTTATGAAAACATCTCTTTCTTTTGGGGTCAATTTGAATGGGATATCTTTCTTTAGCATTAGCGTGATAAGTCACACCAGTCCAGCAAAGTTTGTGATAAACTTGCTAACAAAATTAATCTTTCCAAGGAAAGACAATAATCCTCTTTTTTCCATTGATGGTGGCAACTCCTGGATGGATCTAACCTAGTTAGGATCGATTTCCATATTGTCTTTTAATAGTACATGCACAAGTAGCTTCCCCCGGGGGACTCCAAACACGTACTTCTTTGGATTCAAGTAAATGCCAAACTCCTGGAATTTTTGGAACACAAGTTCCAAATGGTGAAAATGATCTATGGAAGACTTGGAAAACATAGTAAGATCATCAAGATAAATCATAATAATCTTGTTGATCAGATCCTTGGAAGTGATGTCCATTACACGTTGGAAATTTGCACCAGCATTCGATAAGATGAAATGCATCTTTTTGTATGTGAATGTTCCCGACTTGGTAGTTAACATTATCTTGTTTTTATCCTCCTCTTTTACAAGCAATTGGTTATAACCTGAGAATTCATTGAGGAGAAAAAACATCTCTAGTCCAGCAACTGATTGTAGAATCACTTTCATAGATGGAAACGGGAATGGTCCTTTAAGGACGCTCCATTCAAATTGTAAAACTCTACACATAGGTGGATATCTCTATTCTTCTTTTAGATAAGAATATTGGATATCCATGTGTTTCTCTTTATGGGGTAAATGATACTGGAATCAACAAGCTTTGTTAATTCCTGAGCCATTAGAGACTCGATCTTGGAGTTCAAAGGCCTTTTCTTTTGCTGGACTGGCTTGGCTCCTTCAGTCAACTCAATAGGTTGTTGGATAACCAACGAGCCATAACATTTGATTTTTTCATATGACCACATGATCACACCCTTATATTTTTCACATAGTTCTATACACTAGTCTCGGTCATCCTAAGGAACATTGTTCAAAACCATGAGCACTTTTCCTTCCCTGACCTCTAGGTCACTATAGTCTCACTCATTAGCCATGAACTTCATCCTATTTTTTTGGCATCATTGCAATCAAAGATTTTCTCTAGAGTGATCGAACCTCTAGGAATCTTGTTTCCTCTCAACTGAATAACTTGATCTTCATAAGCTTCTGCAATCTTCGGCTGCAATTGGTCAGAAAACTCTCCACAATGTTGTATAAAATAAGTGATATGCTAATCACTTTCAAAAACCTCCTAGTTTTGATCATTATCAGGCATGACGAACATTACATTTACGTAGACAACATTATTATTCTCTAGCAAGTCAGAAGTAGGACTGAAATGGGAGCCAATAGTGGCTAAGTTATCCGCAATAGTGTTCATCTTTTGGGGGATGACTTGGATATTGAAAGCATCAAAGTTTCCATTAAATTCCACTCTCAATGGAAATAGGAGCACATGAATACATGTTTTTCTACAGCCATATTTTATACTTCATGAACTATCAATTTAGAGTCTACAAGTACTTTCAGTTGCTTGATTCCCATCCGCTCTGCAAGGCTCATACAATGGATGAGTAGTTCATATTCTACTTCATTGTTTGAACAAGGGAACTGGAAACGAAAAGATCTCAGAGTTCTTTTTCCAGTAGGATAAGTTAGAAAAACACCCACACTAGATCCTTTTGTGCATATGCCACCATCAAAGTGTAAAGTCCATATAGAAGAGCTTTTACTTTCGTTATCCTCAGCCTCAGTCGCAACATCTTTGGTCACCCGCAGAATAGCCTGATCTTCTTCATAAATCACATAGGTGTCAACATGAGTGGAGTGGTAATCTGAAACCTAACTAGCATCAGTATAGTCATTCAAAAATTCCTCCCTTGTTCCTTCATACTCGGGGATCTCCTCATTTTTAAGAAGCTCTTCAAAATGTGTTTCTTCTTGGAACTCAAAATTGGTTAACTCTTCGAACACTACATGCTTAGCGTGTTACAGTTTAGAGAATATTTTGAGCTTGGCTCCATGATTTTTCCTAAGGATAAGATGTGACCAATCCAAGGGAATATACCTACATATCCTAGCAGTGAAATCATAGGAGAGACAGAGCCTGAAAGAAGCGCAAATATCTAACACAACCACTTATTGCAATACTGTGATACTTGGACATACATACAAGGTGAGAGGATGTTTTTTGATAATCCATACCATGTGCACATGATTTCCATCAAGTTGCATGACACCTCTATTCAAGGGTTCATATTAGAGATTTAATGCCTCAACAATTTGCTTGGGCATGACTATAGTACTAGTGCCACTATCAATCATGGAATTATGTAATAAATTACCATTGAAAATAAGAGTCAGGTAGAAGGGGGTAGGATTGGGTCTCTCTTACTTCATGTTCATACTAGGAACTCCTTGATCCACAAGAGAAGTGTGAGCACTCGCCTGATTACTAGAATTCATAGGCATACTCAGAAACCCCCTATCTTTTTCTTGAATTGTGGTGATCTTCAGGGAAGATTGTAGCTTTTCCAAACCAAATAGTACCTCTTGAAGTAAGGACTTAAGTCATGGAATATTTAGGATATCCCACAAGGACACACTCGCATGAGCCTTCATAAATTTCTCAACCACATTCAAAGTGGTCGGTACAATTCTCCTTGGATCATATTTATAAGTCGTTGTCTCCTTCGGCATTAGGTAGGGAGGAAAAATAGTAGAATCATATGCATATTTACTCATTCTAGGATTTTCTTGATGGGTCACTTACTCTCCTTTGTTTTTCCTTTTGGAGAAAAAATTATAATTTGAGTGCACTTGTGGCATCTTGGATGTAGATGCGGAAGCATCACTACAACCAAAACAAATTGTGACCACTACCTCCTCATCCTCCATCTAGGAGAACAATGTGTGATGAGAGGTGATCTCAGTTTCTCTCTCCATAGACATAATTTGCATATGAGTATCTAATGCAGTACTCTACATGCTTGGAGATGCATACACACTAGGGTTAGCAAAAATACCTTGGGCTCTTTTCTCTTCCACCGGTTGTTGACAGTTTACTCATGGGAAATTATGGGGTATGTGTTTTGTATTATAGGGGAAGCACTATGCATTCTAAGTATCATTTGCCAAGTTGTTCTAGCTAGGGACTAGATCTATGTTCTAACTCAATGAAACATCTTGCAGAGGCGAAGGAATAGTAACCAACTGGTTATTTTCTTGGGGCTGGCCAAAATTTGAGCCTCCATAGTTCTGGTAATTTTAATAACTAAGTTTCCTAGACTTGTAGTTCCAGTAAGGAGGCTTAGAAGAGGAATATTTCTACCTCTCCAGGTTGATGATCTCATTTGATGAATTTTGCAGTAGGTTCTTCATGTCACTTACCTGAGATGGTAGTGTAGCGGGAGCATATGCATTATTAGGATGATTTGTTGAGGTACTAGGTTGCACATTTAGGTAGTAATAATGTGATTGGGGAGTAGGTGCAACACTTGGGTTGGACACAACTGGAAGACGAGAAGCTTGCAAGTGCAGAAAGATATGCATGATAGGTCTAGGCAATAGTTAGCCTACATCTATAAGGCTATTATCTTCCCTCACAACAATTATATAAGCATCAGGTAAAGTAAGTCCACCCATAGATTGAATCATTACAATTATGTTTGGGTTAAAAGATTTAATATAGAAGACATAATCCATATTAGTAGGAGGTTGTGTAGAAGCAATGATTCTATGCCAGATTTTGTTGAATCTAGTGTTAAAATTTGTAATGGCTTCCTGAGAACCCCTCTTGATGGTGATCAGATATTGGAGTAATGAGGATCTATCTCCCTTGTTGAAAAACCTCTCATAAAAAGGATTTCCCAACTCATTCCAATTATAATAGAGTTGGTTGGAAGAAAGCAGTACCAATCTTGAGCCTTTCCATTGAAAGATGCTACCAAAACCCTCAGAGCCATGTCTTGATCTATTATATTGTGTAGTATATAGACATTTCCTACATCCTACAGATGTTCTCTGAGAATCTTGAAGTCTTCTCCAGAAAAATTATGTAGAGCTTTAAGTTCTAAAGTGGGAATATTCCTCCAGACAACTGGAGGGATAGGGGGAACTATAGGAATTCCAATATTCCAAGCCATGAAGCTCCTAGGAGGATTCTGGGCCATTTTCGGTTATTTTTGAGCTTGACCCTACACATATTGACCTCTATAGCTCAAAAAACCAATGGAGGGACAAGAAAATATGTTCTAAACGTAGTTTGAGACCTAGTGACTGGTCTGTGGCTCATACAACCACTCAAACTTTATATTAAGTTTGTTATGTATCACCCAGCATGCCAAAAAAGAATTGTTGATGCCTAAAATTTCTCTCAGGTTCATAGTCTAAGAGAAGCTTCAGTGAATGGGAGACCTAATGCTTTTCACTAGAAAACCTCCACAATTTTAAAAGTTGGCTCTTCATTTCATGTTGAGGGAAAAGGGAAGAAGTGTGCTAAACTACTAAGGTGATATGCAAAAATTTAGAACACCTTAAAAAAACCAATTCATGGGTTATTCTCAAAGATGGAATATCAAGGAAAATTCTTGTATTCAATATGAATTCAGAACAATCATAGATTTAAGAACAACTATTTAGACATAAAACAAAGCATATAATGATTTATAATGCATTGAAAGATACAAATACTACATTTATAATAAGTATATGAAGCATATTATCTATGCATACTTTTGACACGTAAAATTGATCTCAGATTCACAACCTAAGGAAAGCTTTAGTGAATTGGGGACCTAGTGCTTTTCATTGAGCAACCTCCCAGATTTTAGAAGCTAGCCCTTCATTTCATTTTAGGAAAAAGAAAGAAGTATAGTAAAATACTAAGGTGATGCACCTAAATTTAGAGCACCTGAACAAACCCAATGCACAAGCTATTCTGAAAGATGGAATAGCAAGGCAAAATTCTTGATTCAATATGAATTTAGAACAATCACAGATCTAAGAACAACTATTTAGACATAAAGAAAAGCATATAATGATTTATTAAAAAATAGAGAAGATGCTAGCATAATCCACTCAATAGAAATTAGATATGCATATACTGAAGTCAATAACAACATAGAAAACATTCATGTGACATAAGAATTACAAAAGAGACCAAAGGGTTGATTAGCACGATTGATATATTGATAATTCAAAAGCACACTATAGTTTTAAGGCTTGAAAAATAGTTTTTCAATCAAATTAGAAAGTCATGTACATTATAACAATTCTGGCCATATATACTAGCTGAGAGAACATCCATGATTACATCTAATAGCATATAGTTTGGAAACTATAGTGCATGGGAAACTTCATGGAACTGATAAAATGAAACCTTTATCGTTGGCCTAGAAATGTAATAGTGAGTTCTTGGTCCATTAGTAAAAGTCATATCATTTTTTTCTTCTCTACAATAACACTCGCACACAAAAAATTCAACTCTTTCCTCAAACACTGTGCACAACAGAAAACAAACTAAGCTCATAGACACTAGACATGTGGAGAGGCTCAGTTGCAATATAGAGACACATGGAAAAATGGCATTGAAAATCTTTTGAGTCAAAAAATTTAGTTCCCCAAACTCGCGTGATACCAACATGTGTATCACTTTTCAAAAATGTCAAGCCCACCATGGAAAAGTATCTCGGATGCAAAGGAAGTGACATGCGGCACGTTGGTGCTGAAAGTGGATCTTTGAAGAAAGAAATCTCTTCAAAATCCGACAAGACATCCATGTGTAAGACTCAGGATAAGTCCAAGCTCAACAACAAAAAAGGTATGTTGTGAGCACTCGAAGGACACGTGGCATCAGGCAGGGCCTTCAGCAAAATAAAAGAAGAAAAATGCTCCAAAAGCAACATCGTGATGACAAAAGGTAATACGCTTTTTGTTTCCTTCAAAATAAAATCCGCTAAGAGGAAAAATAAATAATGTAAGGAAAAAATCATTAGCGGACTTAGGTGAAAAAATGGTTCATGCATACATTGAACTGATAAATATTAGTAGCACAAATAAGAACTTAAGGTGGTCAGTTATTTTTTGATATTTTCTTCAATGCTTTATTTGGGAGTTATATTACATGTCACGTAGTAGAAATACAAACATGTCACACTATCTTTATTGGATGTGTTGTTCATTATACGTTTGTGGGTGGTATCAAACTATTTTTTGTAATATTTGAAACTATGTCTTCCTATAGACCAGATCACTTTGATTTTAGAGATCATTTTCATAAACACATTGTGTTTTCAATCGTCTAGACATAGAAAAAGTTCTAAAAAAATATGACACCCACTCTTCAAATACAGTTCAAACTATTAATACGTAGAGAAATAAATTTGATTACTCCATTTTTTGTTAGTATGTACTAGAATTCTTTATTTATAGTTTGTCTTATAAGGACTTAATGTGCATAGAAACACGTTTCATTCTCTAAGTGTTTTCGATAGCCCCCTTCACCTTAATCTGATATTAGTAGATCTATATTCGAATGTTATTTTTTTAGTACACTTGTTGTATGAACAACTATTTTTTATTGGGTATACTCATTTCTTTCCCCATCCATAATGTCCATTTTTAGTTGTATTCAACAAAATTTTTATTTAGTTGGTCAACCACACATATACATCATATTGTCTAATTTTATGAGCAATGGATTAGTTCCCAATACATCACGTAATGAAACACAATGTGGATGCCCCTATACTATATTTCATACCATATTTATATTTATGTGTGCATTTCAATTTGATAATGTTTACAACAATTTTGGTTGGTACTTAGTGATATAAATTTTGATTTGGTAATGTTCTATTTAAGTATAATAATGAATCCAAGAAAAGAGAATTGATGACATATGTTACCATATTGTGGATACGTAAAATTGTCTGATTATGTCATACTATTATTTATTCTTTAGTAGAGCATATATATATATATATAATTAAAAATAGAGAGTTCAAAAAGAGATAAGTACAAAGATCAAAATACCCCAGGAGGAAAGGCTTCACACCAAGCGTACCGATTGTCCATCAAGCATCTAAAACCTTCAAATACATCAAGAATAAAAAATAATGACTGTCCATCATATACAACTGAGGAATATACAAATAAGAGGAAAGTAAAATAAAACTAGTGCAACAGATGGGCATAAGGTTGTGACCAAGTAGTCCACCCTTTCAGGCCTTCCATCCAAATGATATTCATTATATTCTGGATCTGATCCAGCATAAGAATCTTCTTGTCTTAAGCATTTGTGTTCTTCTTGATCTCCTGGTTCAGCAAATCCACCACATCTTTAAAAGCGGAGAGGTTGTCCATGGTTCTCCTCTAGTCATAGCCATTCTTCATCTCGAAAATTGTGGCATGCCCAACTTTGAGGAATCTTTTCATCTTTTCACGATCAATCATTATAGAAATCATTACCTGCGAGGCAATTTTTAAAAAAGTGAGTCTTTGAAAAGACTCAGTAAGGATTCTGGCATTGTTTTGATACCTATCTTGATTTTAGATTTTCCAAATTTGCCATAAAATGTTAGACAAAATAATATTCTAAAAAATATTAGATTCCTTGTTTAAACCATGAATATAGCCTGTGATAGTTTCAAATATAGAGACATTATGCGAATAAGATATGCCAAAAAGTTGTTGGAAATACAATAATGGGAAAGCAAGATACTGAGAGTGGGGGGGGGTGAATCAGATCTTCAAAATTAAACACTAAAAAAAACTGATCCACATTCATACATATATGAATCTAATGTAATCTCAGATAGCATCCACACAATGAAATAAATAACACA
>MU224545.1:1589528-1601626 GCA_018584345.1 Thuja plicata
TTAGAGATTAACAATCTCCCCCTTTGATATTAGTGGCAAAAACACACTTATCATTACTTCCGTTCATTTCATCAAAATGTTGCCTAAGTATACTAAGTACTCCCCCTAGGAATATACTCAGAATTATATACAAGTGTACTTGTTCTGTACTGATGTATCATACTGTATCCTTTCCAACTTCCTTACCAATTTCCCCCTTGTTTTTGTCACTGATTGCTGGTGGGGTTAAGTTGTACTTATCCAAAAAAAAAATTATGAAGCTGTAGGGTGGATTCAAATGTAGTATCCCATCTTTCCTTAGCAATCATCATAACTTCCAATTTTATTTCTAGCTCGGCAGCTAGACTCACTAAAATTTCTACAGTTGATAGATTTGCATTGCTCTGTGATAACTCCTTTGCAATTGAAAGTTCCTTGTGTATTACCTCCAAGTGAGGCAATAGGCTTGTCTAAATAGTTATCAATTTGGCCCTAATTTGACCATCTTCAGCCATAAGCTCGGCTATTCTCCGTTGTGCATTGATCAACTTAGTAAGATGGAAAGAACTAGAAGTAGTATCTTTACCCAAAGTAGTGCCAGTTGATCTCAAATCTAACTGTAGCTTCTCAACAAGTTGTAGATTATCCTTTGTGAAAAATTCAACATCACGTAATTTCCTATACAAAGAATAAACATTGGCTGTAACTTTCTCTAAAGTTTCTACAAGAATAGAAAGTTCAACCTGTTTTGTTGCAATCTCTTTTGAGATTTTCTCCAGAACTTTGCTCTCAAATCTTCTCTTGGACCATTATAGAAGTTTTTCATTGCTGTCTATGTCATCATCAGTTACCTTCTATACAATGTTAACTAATTGATCAATAATTGGAGCTTGAGGCATTTCATCCTCTAAGTCAAAAGCCTTTGCAAATATATCTTTGATGTCATGCAACACATGCTTTCACTTTTGTTCTATCTTCATCTCTTCCTATCTCTTCTTCCTCTTAAGAAATTCTTGAAGAGTCCCTATTTTTTCAAAAGATAATTCATTGGGATCCCATTGTGGAATCACAATGACCTCATCTAATGTTACATCTAGAATTTGAGACTTCTTCTTCAGAACTTTCTTTTTCTTCAACTCTGGTGAACTTATGCTCGACTGCATAATACCTTTTCCTGTGACAGTGTTAATAACCATTGCCTCTTTTAATTCTACCGATATTGTTTGTCGATTGGGCATACCACCAATTTTAGGACCTGTAGGAGTGGATGATGCAGAGTGTGGTAGATCAACCAACACTTGCATTGCCTCTTCTTCCTTAGGCTTATCAACAGTATCCGTTATCACTACTCCACTATCTAAAACTATTTTTACAACCTCTAAAATAGGTGGATTCCTTGAAGTTACCTCTTGTGCATTTGTTTGCTACTTCTCTTCACTTTTTTTATCATTGACAACTTCAATTATCTCATCAGATGTTGTGGTCTTTCCTTCTTCAATATCAGTTGCCTTAATAGGCAAATCAGTGTATTTACCACTCAGCATATCTTGTTCCTCGGCATTCAAATTGCTTGGATCATCAACTATAAAATCCATAGGACTATCTGTAGTTAGATCAACATAGTTTTTTGAGTCTAATGCATCTTTGGTCTTGTCCTATTCTGTAGCAATTTGACCTTGAGTCATCTTTGGCTCAGGGGTAGTCTTTACTTTAACTTCTTTTGTCTTTTTCTCAGATGTTCCCTCACCAGATTTCTTATCTTTTGGAACGGCCATTCCAAAGATTTCCTTCCAAATCCTTGTGCTCTGTTGTACTACACCTTCAATATCATTTTTCAGAATATCATAGCCTCTAAGTTTAGGAACAAACCTATTCTTGTAATCCTCAATGAATTTGGCTCTTTGTTTTGAAGTTAACTCAGGTATTACCTTGGCTAGAGTTCCTTCCCTGATCTATCTCTCTGTGGTAAGTGCAACTTCCCATTTGTTTGATAGAAAATCATATAGTTCATTCGGCACATGGTTTCCTATCTTTGTAGGAGTTAACTTGAAAGTACTCATCATATCCAAGAGTGCTTCTTGAACTTTGTGCCTATCCACATTATTCAATTTCTCATACTTAATGAACTTGAAAGTTGTTAACCCTGCTGAATTCTTCAAAGTGTCACATACCTCATCAATATTAGCTGGTTTCTTAAATTGTGCTATAGGTATGTTGCTAGGTTCATCAATTTCTATCTTTTCATCATCACTATTTGTCCCTAAGTCTAGTTTCCTTCTTGGTCTCTTTGTTGGCTTACTCGGCTCAACCTTAGGAGCAATTTTAGCTTCCTTTCCATAACTGCTTTCTGCAACCTTCCTTTTTCCATACACTTTTGTTTGTACTTTTGCTGGAGAAGTAATAGTAGATGCTCTATTCCTTGGACGATTAGCTACAGGAGGTGTAACCTTAGGTTTATCTTTGCTCGGCTTGGTTACTATGACAATTGATGGTCTTTTACCCTTAGCTTTCTTAGTGATCTCCTCTGATGCACTCACTTCCTCTTATGTAGATATATCCTCACCTTGTCCTGTGGTCAGGCCTAAAGGTGCATCCTTAGGTTCTTCATCACTACCTAAACCAACCATTTTCTTCAGATTTTTCACAATTTTCTTTCTTTTCCTTTCCATAGTTCCCTCATTCAAACTTCTAGAAATTTTAGCTTTAGCTTCATCAAAATTTCCAAATCTCTCTGCTGTAGTGTTAATTGCCTCGGCTAGGAGTGCAATGATGGCAGCTGATGCTTCATCAATGTTAATTTCATATGGAAATGATTCTAAACATGTTATCCTGGGTGTCACAGCCTGGATATAAGTGTTATCTGTATCAACTAGAAAATATATTTCTTCATAGTGCTTCTCCACTAGTGATCTAGGAATCCTAGTTCTTAATCTCATTTTCTTCTTGAATTATACGAAATAGCTCCCCATAATGCTATTGAAATTACTTCCTAGTTTCTCAATACATTCACTAATCTGAACTGTAATGGGTCTATCCTTTTTCCAAACAATATTTCCAAGTGTAGGAAATGTATCCTAAATGGAGAAAAATATACAGACTAGTAAGGAACCAAACTTACATGATGAGCTTTTAGCCTTTCTGATTGATGCTAGGTTCTCGGCTAATTGTGTCTGTTGTAGCTCGGCAAGATCATATGTATGTTTTTTCTTAACAATTTTCCATGCCTAGTCAATGGCTGTACAAGGAACACTATCCAATCTACTCGACTGATATAACTTATGTGCTATTACTCTTACTCCAAAATTAAGTTCTAGATCTTTAATTGTAGAGATAGTCATACCTCTGTTGTTCCATACGGCTCTAGTGTTTAGTGTAATTTCTTCTTTGCTGTTATCCCTCATTGTTCATTTTCTGTTCACTACAGGATATCCAGTCACTCAATGAATCATGCTTTTGGTAATCTTGACTGGTCCATTATCCAACCACATACACATATCATGAACTCAGCTAAGGATAACCTTAATTCATTCATCTTTGAAACCTTTTGGAAAATCTAGGGCACGAGTTAACCCTTTTTCGGCTAAATGTTTGAATTCTCCCTTCAAAATTCCATTGACACACAATTTGTTGTAGGATTTCCTTAATTCACTATCACCTACTTCACCAATCTTAACTATGTAACATGATCGAACATCATGGATCATAAGTACCTTGGGTGGAATGGATGAGAGGGCTCCCATTAAATCACTCTGAATTGCACTTTTAGGAATGGCTCAAAAGTTGAGAGGTTCACATTCATCACTCCATACTAACTGAATTTTCTCTTGTTCTCCCTCCATACTCTTAGCTGGTGCGGAAGAACTTGTAGCCATAATCTTGAAATTAGGGTTTGAAAGATGAAGAATAGAGTACCTCGACAAGTAACGCTTCACACTGTTCACCTTAGGATTGCTGACGACACGCTGACAAAATCTTCGATGCTAACTTCATTAAGATCAATTTTGCAAATTTACTTCAATCGCTCTGTAAACAGTAAAAAAATGCAAGGTAAAAATGAAGTGTCAACTGTTCATCCTTTATAGAATTTGAAAGGTCAAGGTAGGTAAGAAATGAATATTTTGCTCGTTGAGTTAGTGCAAGCCATCTGTCCTCGGCTTTCTAACACAACTTGCATCCCACTCGGCTTACTGAACTCGGCCATCATAAAACTTACTCGGCCAACAAAACTTGGCACTCACTAAAGAACTCGGCCTTAGTGTCCATGATTGGTGCTTGACACTTATAGTGCAATTTGCTCATCTCGACATTTGTCTTCAAAAATATGTCCCGGTGCATCTTGACATATGCAAATATGGACTTTGGTACATTTCATGTTAGGAACTGATGTAAGATATGAATTTTAGATGCAGTTCCTTACATACCTCCTTTTCTTAGTTGGAGATGATGTGATCACCTGATCCATTGGATTGGGTGACCTTGGCTTCACTAGCTTCACTACTGCATGGTTCAGACTTCTTAACCCACGTCTTGTTCATCTGTGCTTTAATTTTATCAACTGTAGGAGTAGGTACCATAGTCTTACAATCTTTCCTTGTATGACCAATTTTTAGACAACTGTGACAAACTAGGCTTCCATTCATCAAAATTTTAGACTTTCCTCTGAAATGTGTCCTTATGCAGTTGTCTGGAACATGTCCATACTCACCATAGTAATGAAAACTATGCCATGTGTTGTAATCCCACTTGTAAGTATTGCCTTTTCTTGGTGATTTCTCTTATACCTTTGATGTCCACTATTGTTTACCTTTAGATCTACAATATCGTGCTTTATGACCATATTTGTTACAGTTATAGAAATTACCATTGAGTCTAGGTGTTTTTCTTTCCTTTGTCTTACATTCACGTGCTTGATGTCCAAACTTATTACAGTTAAAGCAATAACCATTAAAGTTAGTTTTCGGATTGGACTTACCATTCTTGCTTCGGCAAATGTTTGCTGTATGACCTTGTTTCCCACAGTGGTGGCAAACAGGTTTGTTGTTTCTTGGATTTGCATACCTTCTTTCACCTATCTTAGATGATTCTCCATCTTTAGTGGTTGTATGTTGTTCAGTGTGACCTAATCTAGAAAAATCTTTAGGTCTTCTTCATGCTTCCACCAGTTGTTCAAAGTAGCTCATAGCTGCATTGGGATCATTCACTCTGTTATTAAGTTCTTTCTCAGATCTCAATTCATCTTTCAACTGACTATTCTCATATCTAAGATTTACAATCTCCAAGTCTTTCCTACTGATCTCTTGATTCACAAGTAGTAATTGATTTTCCATGTCAACTTGATTGACTGTCATTGTTTGTACATCATGTGTTCTTTCATCAAGTCTGATAGTCATCATTCTTTTGTCTTCTTCTACCATAGCCTTGTCATCTTCGGCTTTCTTTTTTTGTTCAACAACTTCACACATTCTTATTGATTGGGCTTCTTGTTCCTTTTTCAAGTTTCTGACTTCTTCACATAGTGCACTGTTCTTTTCCAGTTGATCTGCTATTACTACATCGCTCTCAATATAATCTCCATTCTGAAATAGATTTGTAGTGTCATCTTCCTGATAATGAGTGTCATTCATTAGTTTGGCCAAATCTTACCTTGCAGTCAAGGACTTCTTTAATTCTTGCCCTGTTCTCTCAAGTTGTTGTAGTGCTAGCTAAATATCAATCTTTTGATTCTCAATTACTTTACCCATCTTGTAGATCTCCCTCTCAAGATCTGTATTCTCAAGCTGATTATGACCTTTTTAGAGAACTGAGCTCTGATACCAATTGTTGGAAATATAATAATGGGAAAGCAAGATACTGAGAGGGGGGGGGTGAATCATATCTTCAAAATTAAACACTAAAAAAAATTGATCCACATTCATACATATATGAATCTAATGTAATCTCAGATAGTATCCACACAATGAAATAAATAATACATAACACAAGAACTTGGTAACCTAGAAACCCAAATAGGTAAAACTGGGGTGGGGATGACACCCACAAAATTCTCCACTACTACAGTAATAAAGTGTGCCTATTAAGGCTACAAATGTTGATTGCAAAATGCAATCTACCCTGTTAAAGGTCTGCCCGGTTAAGAGCTAAAGATCATTACAATCTACCTTGTGAAAGGATTTCAACTTACAATAAAGTAAGCACTCTGTTAGGAGATAAAGAAAGGTCTGCTAGAACCACTTTGTTAAGAGATTTTCACCTGATACAATGATTAGAATGTATCAAGTATTGATCCTTCATTATGCACTCTGATGTTGATGATGGATCTCCTCTTTCCAGTACCTTCTATGATCTCATAATCTGATATAACTTTACTCTGATGTTCACTGTGTTGTCACTCTGCTTGATCTGTGCTTCTTTAAAAAAATAACCCTTTGTGCATTTCACTTCAAAATGCAGTCACCACATACACTTCGTCTTCTCTCTTCTTACACACATACATAAAATAGGGTTTGGAAGCAATCTAATATATATGTTCAAGTCTGATCGTGAGATCTAGATCAACGATCAAGATCTAATACCCATACCTTGATGGTATTACAATTAATGTTTACAATAGATCATGCATAGGATAAAAAAATTAAATGCATAATTAACTCCGTAGAAGAATATTAAATGCATACATAAGTCGGCCCAAAAATCTTATACAAGTCAGCCAGATCACTTATCCTCGAAGTTTGAATCATTCCAGACATGTATACAAACATTGTTTTGCTCAGCACTTGACTTCTCTGTATCCTACTCGACTCGGCAATGTAACTCGGCAAACTGAAAACTGCTCGGCAATAATGCTCGGCCTTGCATAGTTTTAGCTCAGCCACAGTGATAGCTAACTAAAACTGCCTAAGTGAATGACTAAGTGTTGGTCACTAATCATCAAAAGAACTTAGAGATTAACAAAAGTAACCAGATTTATCTAGAAATAGTACAATCAAACAGAATATTCTTGCAAGTATTAGGTAATCTATAGATATTAGAAAATTACATGACATTATGGTCTTTTCTAAGAGGCATTCTATCAAGAAGGATGAGCCATTTAAAGAACCTGATTTTTGGCTCAACCTGGTTCTTCCAAACATTCTTGAAAAACTCCTTCCAAACAGTGACATCTAAATCTGTATACCAAAGTGTATTGATATGATTAATAATGCTATTATTATAAGCCAGAATATTGTAAAAATTTTTAGCCTTAATACTAGTAATCATAGTCCCATCAGGCCACTTCATGTCAAGGAACCTGTGAGATTCAACTTGGCAAGTAGTAGGAAGGTCCTTGCATGCTTTTGCATTTAAATTATAGGTCTTCTTTTGAGAGATTAGAATGTTATAAGCATATCTGAGATTCTCCCAACTTATAAGCCTATATGTTCAAATAGGTTTATAAGTTGGGAAATTCCCAAACCAGCCAAAGATGTGGCCGAGCAGCCTTGAGAAAGGGCTAGGGGCCTACTGGATATGCAAAGGTTCCACATAATGGACCGCTCTCCAAAAATAAAATTATTATCATTGAAGGATCTGACAGGGAGGAAAATCCTAACATGCTCCCAAGCCTTCCAAATGGATTTAAAAATAGCAGATCCATGAACAATAACAGGGAAATTCCCCTCAATAAGATCTCCAAGAGGGATATTTTCCAGGACTTAGCATTTTTAGGAATGCCACATTGGATATTATTCCTAATCAGGACCTTCCATGGTTCATACCCTTCAAGAGAGTGAAATATCCATTTGGTTGCAAGGGCTATGCCTTGCAGCCTTAAACCCTTAAGCCCTAGCCCCCCCCCCCGCCGAAAAAAAAAAAGAATTTTTTTTTATCTGTGTGACACCACTCCCATTTGATAGAGTGCATCTTCTTATTTCCTTTACCATCAGACCAAAGAAAATTCCTGATGGTCTTTTGAATTTCTAGAATTTGATAATTGCTAAACATCTAGGAGGATGAATAGTAGATGTTGTAGGAAGAGAGGATCTTTTGGCAGACTTGAACTCTTCCTGCCATGGGGAGAGATCTATTATGCCACTTGGTAAACTTTTTACTAATTTTGTCTTTAATCCATAACCACATTTCCTTGAGTGAGGGCTCCACAGAAAATGGTATGCCAATGTAGCGTACAATTTTATGAGGACCCCCCATTGGTATCCATATTTAATAATCCAATCTGGAGGCCGGTTATCCCACCCCAAGATGGTTGACTTGGATTGAGATAACCAAGCACTAGATATAGAGCACAATAAGTTAAGTTTACTATGGAGATTCTCAGAGTTAGTCTCATTGAATTCAAAGAACAAGGCGGTATCATCAACAAATTGGTTTTGAGTAAGATCAGAATTATCTGGTATAGTTATACCTTTAATACAAGGAGAAATAGAATTTCCTTTGAGGATGTAATATAGAGCATCTGAGGCAATCACAAAGAGAGAAGGGGAAAGGGGGCATCCCTACCTTATGGATCTACAAGCACAAAAGGGGGGAGAGGGAGCCATTAATATCAATTTGGCCTAAAGCATCTTTGAGTAAAACCAAGATCATATTGTAGAACAAGATGGGGAAACCAAAGGCATCAACCATCATGAGAATAAAGTCCCATTCCACTCTGTCATAGGCCACTCTGTCATAGGCCTTTTCAAAGTCAAGAAGAAACATGGCCACTTTTTTATTAGAATGATTAGCCCAGTTCATGGCCTCCCAACTAGTGATCAGATTCTCAAGAATGTATCTGCCCTTTATAAAGCCGGTTTGAGTGGGGTAGATAAACTTTGGGAGGATTCCCTCAAGTCTAAGAGCCAAGATTTTAGCAAGAATCTTGTAAGAAACATTAAGGAGGGTGATAGGTCTCCAATTTTTGAGGAGAGCCTTATCCCCCTCTTTAGGAATTAATTTGATGAACCCTCGATTAATAGAACTGCCAAGGGATCCTTTATTGAAGGCTTCAGTATAAATATTGTAAAGGTCATTACAAATCCAATTGATATTGGCTTTATAAAATTTAATAGGAAAACCATCAGGTCCCAGGGCCTTATCATTCTTTAAGGTGGAAATAGCATTATGAATCTCTTCAGGAGAAATTTCTTTGTTTAGCAACTCAGAATCGCACAAGGAGATTTTGTTTGGGATAATACACTAGCACTTGTCTCTGAGAGACCTAGCCTTAGCATTATCTTCAGAAGCAAAGAGATTTTGGTAATATAAAGAGAAGGCTTCCATAATATTCTCAGGGCTCGTTATTTCAACACCATTATCATTAAGTCTTTCTATGGATTCATTAACCTGCTTCTTCTTGATAAGGTTGAAGAAGAATTTTGATCCTCTATCCCCATGCTGCACCTAATGCGCCCGAGATATAATAATAGCTCCCCTGCTTTTGAGGTGCTGATGTATTCTAAGCCTATCCCTAGCACTAGAAAAATTAATGGAAAGGCTAGTGTCGGAGGGATTAGATTGAATGTTTTGTTAATCTCTAAGTTTTGTTGATGATTAGTGACCAACACTTAGTCATTCATTTAGGTAGTTTTAGTTGGCTATCACTATGGCCGAGCTAAAACTATGCAACGTCGAGCAACATTGCTGAGCAATTTTCAATTTGCCTAGTTACATTGTCGAGGCAAGTAGGTCTCAGAGAAGTCAAGTGTCAAGAAGAACAGTTTTTGTATACATGTCTGGAATGATACAAAATTTGAGGATAAGTGATCTGGCCAACTTGTATAAGCTTTTTGGGACAACTTATGTATGCATTTAATATTCTTTTATCTTTTGCTCAAATGTCCCCTCACCAGATTTCTTATCTTTTGGAACAGCCAGTCCAAAGATTTCCTTCCAAATCCTTGTGCTTTGTTGTACTACACCTTCAATATCATTTTTCAGAACAACATAGCCTCTGAGTTTAGGAACAAACCTACTCTTGTAATCCTCAATGAATTTGGCTCTTTGTTTTGAGGTTAACTCGGGTATTACCTGGGCTAGGGTTCCTTCCCTGATCTGTCTTTCTATGGCAAGTGCAAATTCCCATTTGCTCGACAGAAAATCATAAAGTTCATTGGGCACATGATTTCCTATCTCTGTAGGAGTTAATTTGAAAGTACTCATTATATACAAGTGTACCTGGTATCAGAGCTCAGTTCTCTAAAAAGGTCATAACTAGCTTGAGAATACAGATCTTGAGATGAAGATCTACAAGATGGGTAAAGTCTTTGAGAATCAAAAGATTTATATTCAACTAGTAACAACTTGAGATTGCAAGACAAGAATTAAAGAAGTCCTTGAGTGCAAGGAAAGATTTGGCCAAACTAATGAATGACACTCATTATCAGGAAGAGGATGCCACAAAGCTATTTTAGGATGGAGATTCTATTGAGAGCGATGCAGCAATAGTAGATCTATTGGAAAAGAATAGTGCACTATGTGAAGAAGTCAAAAACTTGCAAAAGGAACAAGAAGCCCAATCAATAAGAATGTGTGAGGTTGTTGAACAAAAAAAGAAAGCCAAAGATGACAAGGCTATGGTAGAAGAAGACAAGAGAATGATGACTACAAGACTTGATGAAAGAACATATGATGTGCAAACAATGACAGTCAATCAAGTAAACATGGAAAATCAACTATTACTTGTGAATAAGGAGATCAGTAGGAAAGACTTGGAAATTTTAAATCTTAGATCTGAGAACAATCAATTGAAAGATGAATTGAGATCTGAGAAAGAGCTTAATAACAGAGTGAATGATCCGAGTGCAGCTATGAGCTACTTTGAACAACTGGTGGAAGCATCAAGAAGACCTAAAGATTCTTTTGGATTAGGTCACACTGAACAACATACAATCACTGAAGATGGAGAATCATCTAAGATAGGTGGAAGAAGGCATGCAAAGTTGAGAAACAACAAACCTGTTTGTCACCACTGTGGGAAACTAGGTCATACAAAAAACATTTTCCGAATCAAGAATGGTAAGTCCAATTTGAAAACTAATTTTAATGGTTACTATTTTAACTATAATAAGTTTGGACATCAAACACGTGAATGTAAGACAAAGGCAAGCAAAACACCTAGACTCAATGGTAATTGCTATAACTATCACAAATATGGTCATAGAGCACAAGATTGTAGATCTAAAGGTAAACAACAGTGGACATCAAAGGTACAAGAGAAATAACCAAGAAAAGGCAATACTTACAATTGGGATTACAATACATGGCATAGTTGTCATTATTGTGGTGAGTATGGACATGTTCCAGAAAATTGCATAAGGACACATTTTAGAGGAAAGTCTAAAAGTTGGATGAATGGAAGCCTAGTTTGTCACAGTTGTCTGAAAATTGGACATACAAGGAAAGATTGCAAGACTAGGGTACCTGCTCCTACAGTTGAGAAAATTAGAGCACAGATGAAAAAGACATGGGTTAAGAAGTTGAAGTAAAGACTACCCCTGCACCACAGATAACACAAGATCAAATTGCCATAGAATAGGACAAAACCAAAGATGCATTAGATGCAACAAACTCTGTTGATCTAACTGCAGACATTCCTATGGATTTTATAGTTGATGATCCAAGAAATTTGAATGCCAAGGAACAAGAGATGCCAAGTGGTAAAGACACTGATTTGCCTATTAAGGCAACTGATACTAAAGAAGGGAAGACCACAGCATCTGATAAAATAATTGAAGTTGTCAATGATCAGAAAAATAAAGAGAAACAACAAACAAACGAACAAGAGGCAACTTCACAGAATCCACCTATTTTAGAGGTTGTGAAAATAGTTTTAGATAGTGGAGTAGTGATAAAAGATACTGTTGATGAGCCTAAAGAAGAAGAGGCGATACAAGTGTTGGTTGATCTACCACACTCTGCATCATCCACTCCCACAGGTCCTAAAACTGAGAGTATGTCGAACCCCCAAACAATATTGACAGAATTAAAAGAGGCATAGGACATTGACACTGTTAAAGGAAAAGATATTATGCTGCCGAGCATAAGTTCTCCAGAGGTGAAGAAAAAGAAAATCTTGAAGAAGAAGTCTCAAATTCTAGATGTAACATTAGATGAAGTCATTGTGATTCCACAATGGGATCCCAATG